>JTDE01000201.1:102287-139979 GCA_014338405.1 Paragonimus skrjabini miyazakii | reverse complement strand
CTTTCCACTGCGTGGCACTTATAATAATTGAACATATGGTGTAGACTACATAGGCAATTGCGACTAAAGTAATGTAAAATACCAACACGTGAGCATTCGCGTCTTAATGATAACTGAGAAGCATATTTTTAAAGGTTGAGAAACGTTTATCCAGATAGATCATTAAGAACAAGTTAATATACAGAATGAATTAACTGGTGCAACTGAACAAACAGTAGAGACATAAGTAATCAGTTGATGTATCACTATTTTAATCATGCTACAGCCAAGCATCAGTCGTCATGTAGACACGATAGCTGTAGGCAGACCTATATAATTTGCAGAAGATACTTGCTCTTTGGGTTAGAACTGCCTGATTACCCGTTATTAAAAACGACTGGGTAGGTTCCATACAATTGCACCATATGTTAAGTAAATTTCTGCTTGAAATATGGTGTGTCTGAAGCATTGATTACGTTCTGTGGAGAAGCTTTTCACTGGGAGCATACCCTCATGAAAACCTTGTGTTATTATATCAGCCGGCTCCGTTGGTGAGTCAACTTTAGTGTACATCCACGTAGATGGAGTTTCTGCACTCCAACCTAAGGGGTGGTTGGTGGTATAGGGGGTAGTTTGGAATGAGGTACGTCAATATAAAGCCTTGTCAGTTGACCATACTTGAGTAACAGTGCTTTGGGGTGGACTGACTACGTTGATCTTGGACTCTATGATACATGACGTTAAACAGATTCTGGTCTCAAAGAGTATTTTATATAGGAAGAAACTCACCCAAAAGCTTGCTTTAAGATAAAGATAAATACACGAGTCATAAATAGTAAGGAATGGGAGTGAATGAAACCAACAGTGCTCGTGCGCAAACCAGGTACGGCACTGACTCTTTGGGCCACTTATTCGCAGTTCCCAAAAATATAGCTGCTTTATGATACTGATTACTAGTCCCATCTCAGCATCACCCATGGAATGTTTGATACGACAAAAACGACGTCTAGAACCTTGCAGCCAAATTCGGCAGATTGTTGTTCGATTTCTTGAATCCATTCAACTAAGGTGTTAATGAAAACCTAGGACAAAAGCTTGTCTTCAGAATAAGCATGTTTACATTTTGGAGTCTTTACTGTATACCAGCATCAACAGTTGATGACTTTCAGCTCATTTATAGACAGAATGGATATCGAGGGCTCAAGTGTGGATGCACCTCGATGTTTTGTCAGAGTAGAATGCTTTTTGTTAAATTTGCCCCCAACGCTTACGCATAGGTGGCTGCCACTACAGCAATTGATAACCTGACCTAGAGCCTCGTCAAAAATACCCAGTTTTTTGTAATATCCCCATTATAATACTTTGCTAAGGTCCATAAATAGCACGTTAGCAGCTCGGCCATTGTTTTCAACCCTTGTACTGTATTCCATTGCAGTAAGTAGGTCACTGACACAAGAATAACCCTCACATACCCTCGTGTTGTGCGCTGGTTTAAAGTCCGTTTCACTCGAGGTGTTTTCTAAGATAATAATCAGCTGTGGCTCCCATCACTTCAAAAGTGTGTACGCGTCGTGACGTCGAACGGTCGTTCGTAGCGTATGTTCTTGATCTGCTGTAGTGGACCGTTGTGACGTCAGCAACCCTCTATAATCGATGTGATGTCGTTGTTCTGAGGAGTGTTGGTAGCACTTCACATGCAACTACCTGATCACAACCAATGAGTTATGAGAGATACGTCTATCTATCACGGAGAATTTATCTAATGCAATGAAAGACAACATCCACTTGATATCCTCGACGCTAAGAATTAACGTAGTAACGAGAACTTTGACATAATTTTAGAAAAAGAAAAGATCACTTTTCGTTAGAACAAAAAATTCACTGGATACAATTATCACCGTCGAACAAATTCACTAATTTTTGGCGCTACTACTTCACCCAAAAAATATTAAAATAGTTATTTTCAGAATATGAACCAACTCATGTTAGAATTAGTTTACCTGAACGAACATTTTTTGTGGGACAGTTTCAAGAGATACACACCACTAAAATTAGCATGAACATTCTTTCCATTGTCATTTCAGTATAAAATAAACTGGAAATATTCTCCCAGTTTGTTCGGAACATGACTTACATTCGTTGTGTTAGCATTTTTGCTCGACAGCCTTTCCTCTGTCGGTTGAATTTGGTTAAATAAACTCTGATATTAGTTTCTGATACTTTTCCTTTTTAATTCGGCGGCCGTAGTCTTCACCTCCACGTATTACTTGACAAGTATTTTAATTAAAATTCAAACTTAACTCGGTACTTTGGTTTTAGATGCGGAGTACGCGCTCTTCCAATCACACAATCAGTTAATCAAGGATTATTTTATTGTGATCGATTAGAACTCAAAAAAGTAATGCTTTTCAGACCCTATAATTTTAGCTTCCGAATATGCGATCACTATCGATTTATTTGATTAAGCATTGCGAGAAACTCGAAGGCATTATCACTGATTCAGTTTTGTAATATCATTTTACCCATGAAATGTTGGGTTTTGTGACAGTATTGCAAAACTCTAAGTTCGTTGTCATTTTTAATGACGGTATCATAATCCTAGCTCTCCAGGCCCAATGTTTTCACTCCTGGAGTTTCCATTCTTTTCACAACCCAAATCAAAGGTCGCAAACTAGAAAATAGCTAATTTAGAAAAAAGTTAGTTCGGTGAATTACTGACCAAACAACGAAGTTAACTTCGGCAATATCGCGTGAGGAGCCATAATGTTGATCTAAAAGTGTACTAAGCAAACCATGTAAAAAACGGTTTCTTGCACTAAACATATTACAGCCTTCTGAATAACCTATTACCATTTAGAATAGTATCCCAAGAAAATATGGTTATCCGGAAAAACACAACTTGCAACAACTGAAGGGTTAAAGAAGTGAGTAACTGGAGGTGATACTGAGTTATCCACACGGGTTTCCTGATTTTAGTCTTCGCAATGCGTGACAATTCGAAATGTTAAACGTAATTATAACAGATGAAGTGATACTGAAACGGTAATGCTCAACTTTTTTGTTTTGAATCGTTAGTCTTAGTCTTACTATGATCAATCGTTGGTGGTAGCCGAAAAACTCACCCACCTTGACATGTCTGTCACTAATGACCAAATGTCTAATGAAAATACAGCGTGACCAAAGCCCCACTGTCGTTTGCCAAACTTATTTACTGGTGGATTTGGCCCGATTTCAGTTTTCTCGTAAAATACAAAGCACGTGATGTACATTAACCACCGATCCTCAACAGCGTTCAGTTGATCTGCGCAAAAGTAACCCATAGCCTGTACGTGATGGGTTACAGTTGTCTGCATAACGATGAGTGCATAAGTTATCAACCCTTGGAATGGACTGTAGTAGAAGTCTGTTCGAGGGCAATCCATTTGTATCAATTAGAACTGTAAATGAATAGCTAACGAAAGCACTAAAAGTTTTACTGTGTGACTGGCAGCAAACAGTAAACGCCTTCCAAATAATTAGAAATTTGTACAGCACACTTATTAATTGAGTATTCCATTTTCTCTTGAGTAGCTTGACAGTCTTTATCCTGCATTAAACCGTGTTTGTTATATGGTGGTGGTGTTACATGGCATTGTGTTGTAAACGCCGGCAACTTAACTTGCCTGATTTATTAGAGGGTCGAAACAAACACGAATGCAACTGAATACTGTTCTCAGTTTAAACAACTTGAGTGAATGTAAAAGAATTTTGTTGGTGTAGGTCATAAATCCAAATGTTCCATGCAAATACTCACGTTTAGTACCCTTATCACTTGCGCATATCTGGCACTGAAGTTTCCTATTAACAATGATACTGTCCACTTGAATGATTACGAGTGGGTTGACTTTGTAAATCATTGAGAGTAAAATTTCGTTTAGTGGTCTTTGTTAGTTCGGAAGTATTCTACGTATACTGATTTATAGCACGTCAATCAGTATCCTTCATAGGTTCAACTGAAAGTAACCGTCAAATGCTTATTGTATAGGTTGAATCTTGAATAAAACCGTATTAGGTCTAAAGCTTGTTTTATTCAGATGTTACAAATTTTTGACTGAGCCCTAAAAGTCGATGAGTACCTTCAGTCGAACACCCTGTCCAGCACAAATAAAACTCGCGTCTCAAATTCTTGTCACTTGCTCATTTACTTTTCAGTTTCTAACGGTACCCACTGACAAGATATATTTTCTAACTCAATTCATTTGTTACAACCCATGAGTTACGATTGATCTTACTATCCAAGTCTTTTGCTCCTGTATGTATCGCCGCACTATTGTCGGTGAACTGCTATTGTTATGGTTTACTACATGCATATTTTACATTTCAAGTAGATCGTCATAAGTACCAAAGAAAAAAGAGAAAACAGAACATTTAATCTGCGATTTGTGACCAGTATAATTTCCGCAGTAGTATCACGGACCAGACACCAGACCGAAAACTAGATAAGAGAAAGTGTCAATAAACAAGTGGAAGGCATACAGTTGACCAAAATATCAAGGTGTGATTAGAGACTATAGAATTTCTGAAGCACAAGAGTCAAGTTTCCAAAAGGCATCAACAGTCAATTAGAAAACACTTAAACAATACCTCTTTTGTATGCAACGGAAGTGGATGTGAAGTGCACGAGAACTGGACACTGTTAAGATTAAAAGTAAACTAGCAATTTGTCGACAATTAGGTAGATGGTTAGACTAACGTTAATAATCACTAATGTTATCTGTCAAAATTTAGAATAACGGCTTTTCATGAACTGTTCCAGCGGTGGGTGTTTGGATCCGGGCACAATATTGTCATATGTGTAAGGGCTAACAAAACAAAGAATAAGATACACCTCATGATTGAGACGCCGCCATTTGTAGACATCATTGCTGGGGGTAAAAAGCATGCCAAGGATATACATCTAAATAAAAGATATTGCAGTGTACACTTTGGGAATACTCGTCATCCATACTTACTTCCGATATTGACTTACTATTGCAGACCGCAGTTTACCAGCAAGGCGTACTGTTTTATGTGCATGGCTGGGTACAAAGATCAACAAAGTTTTACTTATCTGGCGTATTAAGTACCTAGTATAATGAGACACCCATGGACTCTTCAAATGACTAGTGATGATAAGTTTTGACTCTTGTATATTTTGTATCCTGGGTGTTTTCAGGTTATTCGTGTTAGACGTCTTGATTGACTTGTAAGCATGGGAAATCTTTCTGGATACGATTATCAGATAAAAAATTTCATAACTTGTTCGCAAAGTAAACCGGTCCAAAAAACAATCAAAAGACAACTCCTATCATTTTTGGTGGCTGTTAGATGATGCTAAGGTGAAAATAAAATACATGTGGAGGGATTGCAATTATTGAACCTCTGCTATCTTTACGTATTAACCATGTCAAAATCTTAAAAACTCACATCTTTATAATAGGTAAATTAATGATAGCTAGCGTAATACAAAGCCAAACATTTGCTTGTGTGTTCTACTTGATCCGACATGCCAAAAACAATAGATCACGAAAAATAGCAAAGTGTGCCTCGAGATCAGAAACACCTAAACTTGCGAGTGTGGAATAATCGACACACAAGAACAGCCAGTTGACCTGCAACCGTTTAAAGTTGTCCCGCTGGTTCAGAGGTCGAGAAAGAAAGTACAAACAGTCTGGTAAATTTGGAATGCTTCCAAAACAAAAATGTACCGATTTAGCAAAATGTTCCCAGTGTATGCTACTTTTATAAGGTATCTTCTGAGAATAAAAATCGTTAGCCAAACATCCGTACTAATTATATAGTACATATTTTGAGTTTACTTCCAAAAGCAATCCACTCTACCCAGCTGTACCTCATTCAAATTCATATTACGTTGTGCCGAGCTTTTTAACCGTAGAAAACCGTCGGCACATTTGTCGATGTATGCCTTGGACGACACAGCAAGTGAATGTGCGGAATTTTTATGTTGTAGTTAACTAACTAAAAACCAGCCGTGACGGTAGGCATTTACCTTCACCAAACCTAATGTTTCGATGGACTAGGTATTCCAGATGTCTCAAACCTACTTCTAAAATTGCTTTCACTCCAAACAAAATGTAAAAGACCAGTCCGAAAAGTGTTACGTAATCATAGTAAAACTGTGCGTCGTTTGAATTTAAAACGCTTTTAGCTGCCAGTAAGAATAGAAGCAACTTCAGTTACATTAGATTTTCAAACACAATCAGGAATGACAGTTTTGACAGACGCAATGCAAGAGATTGTGTTGGTATAGTACGTCCTCTATTGTAAAAGAAAACTGAAACTAATTTAAACAAATGAACCGCGATCTTATCTTCTACCTGTGGCAGCTTTTTATCTGTAACACACCACTGGTAATACTTTGCTGTTGCTTTCAAAAACTATTATAGGGTCCATCTATCTATACAGATGACGTTAAGTAGTGTGTCCATCGTTAGCATAAAACCCATTCTCCTTGACTGTTACAATCAACACGTTTGGGAGATTTCAAAATTGATAGCCAAAAGAAACTCACTACGGTTTTTTAAATGTTTTCATATCCAGTTGACCTTCGGGACCCCCAGATAGTTTGGAAATGGCAGCTTTCTGGCGTGTTAGATTACGATACAAAGACTAAATTGTGGTTTGTTCAAAAAGTGGATTCAAACGGACGACTTTTGGACGAGTATGGCAAACCTATAGTGAATGGCGGACTGTTGCCGAACGGAACGTTTTCAGAACTGAGCAGTCAATATTGGGTGCCACGTATACAAATGATGTTTCTGGCAGAAGATCCGAGTATATTTGCTCAACGTATCGCAACTGCATATAAAGAGCGAAAACTACATGAAGCTGGTCTTCGTTATCACCTCTACCTGGATTGTATGCCTAATGAAGGAATCGGTGAACTCAGTAATACTGTACTGAAACGTATGATTTACATGGCAAAAGAAGACACGTGTAATATACGCACGTTCAAAGGGTAAACAGTCATAATATCGTGCATTTCTCATAATTATAGGCTTGAAGATGCCATACAGAACCTAGAGAAAGAAGTGATGTTTGATTTTTGGAGAGGTATGAATGATTTGATTCTTCGCGAATTGGTCGAAAAACACAAAACTCAGTACAGCTTCATCGAACCGATTCAAATCAAAAAACGCAAGGTCCCTTGGAAAGGTCAGTCTTAAAATAAGATTTTGATTCAGTGTGTACATATTCTATTGGATTTTTGTCACACTTATCCAAATTTACCCCATTAAGGCAGTCTCCACTTTCGAAGACAACCTAATCAACATAAATTGTACCTTATCCGGTAGTCTCCGTAAGTTGGTCATTTTAATGTACGTTATTGTCTGAACTATTTGTTAAATGTGCAAGGTTTTATTGCTTAAGTAAGGCACAATCGATGGAGCTACCAGTGTCAATAAGTCAATAATCAACTGAAGCGGGTTGAGTTTTCATACGGAACCCGGAATATGGTTAAAAACCGTGAGGGGCGGGCCTTAAACCTACTTCACTAACCCGTATGGACAGTCTAATGACTTGGAAAATGTGCGGACAATGAAACCATATATGACATCTCACAAGTCATGATAACTAACAAAAGATTCGCATGATTATTAGGTCGTTCAGATTGAAGCAATCGCAGGAGTGGTCCAATGAAACACAATACTAACCAGCAGCATACAAGACAGAAAAACGGATCAGTCAAATTCAGCACCTTTTCGGGAGCCTATAGGTTATCTAGCACAGAAATGTCAGCGTTTTACAACTAACAAAGTTGGTGTGGTAATACATAATAAAAGGCGATCCTTCTGACGGTGTGTAAGCGATGAGTGTCTGAGTAGTGCTCAGTGCGTCATATTCACTAAGCCCGATTACATCAATAAACTACAATATTGTAAACAATATATTCGATTATCTGTTAAGATCAACTTTTGTCATTTTCAAGTGATATCCAGAGAGCGCTTTATATAATTTGTATACTTTTCATTTTGGAAGACTTGCAGCCGAGGGTGCATCGAGGAAACGCTTATAGATCTTGTACTGATTAGATTCCCCTTGTTTTGTTGCGTATATTTGCCGTCTTAGGTACTTTGGAGATACCAAACTACGAATTTGATGCTGTGTTTGACAAATTCGCTTCGAAGTCCATGTTGACCAAGCCGGAGGCCATCGCAGCCATTTGCAAGTCACAATACGAATGTTTGGAAGTTCGTTCCAAATTAATGTTTCATGTACCTATCGCTAAACACGTTCGTCTGGAGGAATTTGAACAGACACAATCTATGGCCACTACACAAGTGGCCATGTTTTTAAAGGTGAGTAGATATGAGAGAAGGTGTTTTTTCACATCAGGCTGTCAGGTGGCACATTACTGTAAAACCGAAACTTTGTAAAGTTGCTCAACCCAAAGTCCATGACTAAATTCTGGCGCAAACTCGCAATATAATATGGTACGTTGAGCTACTCGACCTAATGAACGCTTGAAAGTGTACATCGCTTATAAATTCGCTATTAATGTAACAAAGCCTAATGTTCGCAATAAACTGCATACTGACTCTAACTTGTCTGATAAATTTTAAGTCCCTGTCATATAACAATTCTCTTTGACGTAATTGAGCGGTTTATACTGGATTGGACAGTTCTGGCTCCCATCTTGAAGTTAAGATTGTTTAGGAAACTCTGATGCCTGTTTGGAATCGCTCTAATTAGAAGTGATCCCAAAATCAGCTTGCACACGTATATTTCTACAAGGCTGTGACCTTGGTCAGATGGCACTGTGGCTCGAGTCACTTTTCACCACAGAAAGATTAGAAAATAAGATGAGATGAAGATAATTGTGTATATTTTTCAGTATAGTGAACATTTTGGAAAGAACATTCAGTGGATAGTACAAGGATTTCAGGAACAGGGATTTGGAAATCCGGCAACTACAAAAACCCGAACTATGTACACGGAAAAAGCATAACAACCGTAGCATAAGAAATGTGATGAGCACACCCCAGCATCTGACTAGATGCACTTATAGAAAGTAAAACACAGCTCAACTTGATCTAGTTCTAATGACGGCCAATCGATCTGATGACTCAGTTTGATGCTCTGATTGTTGAGTTCTTACCTACACTTCAAAGTAGCGACTGGCAATAGTTATTATGGACAATGGCAAGGTATTCTAGGTCACGTGCAATCAACTTCATGGTGAGTAGTATTTGCAAACTAACCTATTTATCCGTTGCTATAACTTTGACGAGTTACCGATAAATTTTGGGCAGTTTGTGCTAAGCGAAAACAACTTATATGACGGATAATTCGGTCGATCGTGTTACTGTCATATCTGTAACTCATGTACTATATAACTAATACAAAAAGAATTTTTATAGCCTCTGAGATTTTTGGAGTTTACCCTGGAGTTTTAATTATATGGAAAGTTTGCTAATTGATTAGTTTCAACATATTACTTGATTTGTTAAAGAGCAAACACAACTTAACTCTTTAGATAAAGCTAGAAATAACGTTTGCTTGGTTTTGGCTACATGACTAGAACACTTGAAATCACTGTTTGGGTTTCATCTAAAATCACAGATCTGCCAAACTGTTTATTAGTAATGCAATTTCTGTGTTCAACAGTGGTTTTGGTGGGTTTCAGTGTGAACTGTGCAAGAAATCCTGCCGGGGCATTCAATCCCCTGGATTATTTGGTGGATTCCATATGAGACAGTGGGACTGGTAAATAACAGAGTCCAAATGTGAAATTTCCGAGCTCCTGGAATGGCTTCGTAGTTCAGGTGGTAGTGCGCTTGCCGCGTTTGGGCATGTTGTTTCTGTCGCTGTTTCGTATCCAACCGAAGCCCTGACTTTTCAGAATGGGGTTTTGATATAAAATTATAAATATGCCAAAACTACTTATTAGTAATGTATTGTTTGCATGCCTAATGGTGTTGAATTCTGCGCTTTGGTGTGTTTTTAATCTCATGTCAACATTCTTTTAGTAAGCCTGGATTGCACTGATGACTCTTTCCTACGGATATCACTTCCGTTTATTTCATGAGTTCAATAGATCCGAATGACTTGTGAAATTCTCATCACATAGGGACCTAGTAACTAAAATACAGCAAGTTTCGGATCCCTGTGACTGCGTTTTGCTTATGTAAAAAACTGTATTTGCAAATGCCTGTTATTATACTGATGAATATGTCCACGTTATCAATTGAACACATTCTTAAGTTACAATGACTATCTTCACTATTTCTACCTTCATAGGATACTTGGTTGGATAATCTTCGAAAATACATTCGAACATGTCTACGCGATAGTGGCAAAGGATGGTTCAATATTTATGAAACAGATTTTTATGTATACACACAATCGAAACTGAAGAAATTCATGGAAATGGTAAAGTATTGCATGCAAGATACGCTGCGCTATTTAGTCATGGATTCGCTCACAAGTCTGACGAACATGATACGAGATGGATGCATCAGTTGTTTGAATTTGCCATCAAATTATGAGTGGACTAACGATCTGGTGACTAGCAGTCTACCGTAAGTAAATTCATTTGTGACAATATAACACCGTCTCATTTTCCGATTTAAGTTGGTGCTGATTAGGTAGTAGTTAACATATTTATTCAGTTGGCGAGTAGAGTAAGGTTATAATTTTAAACTCCTCGTTGACTTCAAATCTAATTTGAAACGATGAATTCCCTTTAACAATTTCATTAGAGCAAAAAGGAGTCATATATTGTGATATATTAACATTTTCTCTACTCTCATCAGTCGCAAACACAAAACATGCCAGTTATAAACACAGGGACAAACAGGAACAAGACACACCTACAAGCACACACCATGTAATCATGACCATGGTAACCCGATAGGTTGCCTCGACCACTTTTGTGCACAAAACTTCGGTTGATAGGTTCCGATAAGCATCACTTCGCAGAAAACCAGTAACTTTGGGTTTCGACTGCTCACCAGTATCTTGAATGTGTTTACTGTGTCAACTTGGTGACATACTGTTACGAGGTGTTTAGCAATCAATGACGTTGGATTTCAAGCAGTCAGTTAACCAAGTTGAGGTTAGTGTGTTGTCACTTGTTTCAACCATTTCGGGATGTATTCGGCGATTCGTTGTGATAGTTGTCAATCTGTTCTGCTTGCGTAAACGTCATTGCAACATGGGAGACAGAAGGTTTTGACAACCTACTTTAGAAATTACGGGGAACTGATCCTCTGGTTGTTCAAATCAAACGCAACTTCGTAACCGCATACGGTCGATCCAGGGCAGACTTTAGTTTGTGCTTTATATCGTTGGTAAGATGACCATTTTTGAATAGCAAAAATAGAAAAACATCCCTCTTTTGAACCATCACTATGAGCTCCTTGCTGCTATCCACCGTGTTATGTGCCTTGATGAATTTGTCGGGGTATCCATACCTAACACAGTTTGTCTCAGCAACTCCTGTCTTGTCTACAGTTTGGCAGGAGTACAAATATGCCTGGATGTATGAAACGGTGTCTTGATCAAACCTCGATGAATTTCACTATATTGTCGATGAGTGTTGTGCACAAACTTGGTTTGTGCCCAGTCCCCCCTATCCATCAGTAGCAATCAAATGCGGTGACGGTAACCTTCTTACACAACGTTTACGTTAAGCGTGGACAAACTAGCCTCACATCCATTCCTCCGCTAAACTGTGTACCGTGAGCTCACTGGTTCGCATCTGTGGTGCATTTTTTAAGGTAACTTAACAGACCAAAACCTAAAACGAAAGAATGCTGTTACACAAAAATCATTAACCTATCAAGTTTATTTCCCATTTCATTTCTTTCCGTGCGAAAACAGCCCAAAGAAGAATCCAATCTTTCTGGTCGACTTGGTTTTAGATGCCGAAGGACCTCATTATAGCACCCCACTGAAAAACTTCATAACCACACTCACCTCGCTTTTCGATAAAGCAATCAACTCCGTACAGGATGTGCCACAATTGGAGAGGGTGAGTGGCTTCAAAAATAATACATCCGTATCATTTCCGTTTGGAAAGCCCGTTTTCAGCTTGCTTTGTTCCGTTAGCCTCTTCCTTTATCCACCATGGTTAGTAACAGTTTCTTCTTCTGTGCGCAGTGACCGAAGCTGCCACGTTGCTCAGCTGGGGAATCTTAATAGAGTTTAGTAGCTAGGTCTTAACTGTTTGGTTAAATGTGAGCTACGATAACTGATTACCATTCTACCCCTTGCGAAGCTGTTATCAACGAGGCCGACTACAAACGGCATGGTCACGTGTTTGAATTCCGCTCACTTTGAGTGCTCCCGTCCGAATTTGGATAGCCAGATAATATTTGGCCCTCAAATGACCTACTTGTGGTAGTAGAGCATGGAAATTTACTTCACTTAAACCATCAAAACTGTCCTTCTCTATAAGTCTACACTTCAGTGATTTCTTTTTCATTTTGAATGAGTCCTATGGGTATAGCGATGATTAAGTGTATGCTTAGATATTTGTTTATTTTATTACCGGCCTTGTGATAGACCTATTAGATCTATTCATTCATTAGGATGTAAACGGTTCATTGTTACATCTTTTTACAGTAGTTTTGTTTTAAAGAAGAGAAGGATGTTTGGGTAATTCGTCTGCTTATCACATCCCATGACTGTATACATTCTCGTTTATACTTAACAAGTTAGAAGTGCTAGGTACATATTTCAACTTAACATCCAACAGTTACTAGCCACCTAACAGTGATCTATCAATTGGTCATCTCCTCTACTTACATCGCATATAACTGATGGGAGTGTTATATAGACATTTATTGGATTGACAGCCAATACGAATCTACTCAGGGTAGACTGACGATAAGATAACATATACTTGCTCTTAGCATTACTAAGAACTTTCGACTGATGTTTCTTCTGCACATCTTCATACCTAGTTTGCGTTGTGTATCTAATAGCATTCTGTCGCATATTAGAACGAACATACAGTGTATGTGCTTAATAAAACTAAGTTGCTTCCAACAAGGTCAAGTAATGAAATCTTAAACGTATGTAAAACAACTCACTATGAAACTTACAGTTCTAAAGGGCGCTCGATAATTCGGTCTTTTCACTTTTTCCGTTCGTAAATACAATTCGGTTTGGTTCGGAGCTGCTTTAGTTTTAGTACCCGAGCTGTGGAATAAAAAATGATCCATGTGTCTGCATTGCACGCGTTTGTGCTTGCATTACACAGTTGACCTACTTGATGAACAGGTTGCCACCGATATCTCTTTTAAACAGCACCTATTAGGTGATTTTCATTATCGGTGCATTACTTTTTATCCTGTTCATACTGAGCGATTTCGAGGATGACCTTTATATCCTAAGATGCTAAACAATACGTCTTGTTCTGATTGTATGTATTTTGGGTTATAGATTTCATGTGATTTTTGAAGAATGTTCTGATTGCACACTTTATATTACGTGTAACGTACTGTAAAAATAGGGATTAACACACTATCTGCGAATTCCTTGTGCACACTGACTTGGATCCCAAACCATTGTTGAGGTGGGAAATTTTTGCATCATAAAACCCACTGCCTTATTTTTTTCATGAGAATCGAGATGGTGTATAGCTATAATAACTGGTTATTTTACTCTGATCTCATCCTTTTCAGTTTGTAATGGAAGGAATCAGTTGTGCAGAAAACCCACTGCTTGAAGCAGTCGGGATTCGTGAACCACCGGTAGAAAATTTACGTCAGAAATTGAGAGAATACCTGGCCATGTCTCTGATTCCAATGGAAGCATATGCTAAAAAATATGACAAGTTTATGGATTTAACGCTGTTGGATATCAATGCTTATCTGAAGTAAGTGGGCCGGGATACCTTGTGGTGAGCATAGGTATTCAAAACTAGACGTCATTTCCCGTATGACAAATACCCGGTTTGATTTTCGTTGCTGAATAAAGCTTTCCAGTAAAAACGGGTTTTTTGACGCTTGGAATTATATTCCCAATAGGACAAACATAATGTGTTCATACTCCTTGACAAACCGTCAATTTCAACTCAAGGAGTCATTTCACACTAATCGCTATGAGATATACACAAAGTGTTCTAGAACCATTCGAAATAGATCACAGTTTTAATTTTTCGATTACTGATCGAGAATTTAGTGACCGAATCTTTCCTTTCGAACTGAATTTAAATTTTCTTATTTATTTTCTTTCAAGATATCTGGCTAAGAAAAAGGTTTTCTGTTAGACCAAGTAGTGTGTTTCTTGGTTGAAATACGTCTAGAACGCATGACCGGTTTTGTGAACGCCCGTCACGTATCCTGCTGGAATCAGAACAAAATACTTAGTTTGAGAGTAATTTACTAACGGGAGCCTCATGTCGGTGAATATGACAAAAACCATTTTCAAGATGTACACAGAAACCCCATCTGTCTTAAAATCATAAATGATTTAGAGGTTACGGTTGTCCAGGTAATGTGTACATTTATTTTAAATAGCCTAGGTAAATAAACTGATCGTATGGTCATACGCTTAACACACTATTTTTATTATCTAAACTTGATATATTTGTCTACTGATGAAGTCGTTTTTTTATTCTTTTCAGTGACTTTCTCAGGTAGTTTGATGGGCACGTTGTACAGTGCTGTTGTTTGGTAATTGTATCTCTTTCCAGACATTTCCAGTTACTTGTTGACAATTACTGGTTGATCATTTGGTTCTTTATTTCTGGTTCATATTGTTTTCAGCAAGAATCAATTACTCCTGTTTCTGAAACCCTCAGTTTTAAACGAAACATGAACACACAGTGAAACAACTCGTTATGTTCTGAGTGATGTTCATTCGTCTACTAGATGTAATAGATCGGTGATACCGCGGCGACGAAGAGAACAACTAACGCATCTTCATCTTTTCTGTGGCGCCATACAAACGTAAAACCATCATATTATCACATGACAATGGTTGTAGTTAGGCGTGATGAAAGTGAATGGAATTGCATTAGTTATAACAATTACCTATAATTCAGTTAGTCCTGCAGCCTGCTTCAGATCGGGTAGATCGGGAAGTAGACAGGTATTAAACTTGAAGCCATTAGTCATGTGAAGCTTATTTTTTTAAAACGTAAATGGTTTCTGAAGATTTAACATTATCATTTTTAAAACTACCGTCCTGATTCCTATTCATCACTGATTGCTTTTGATAGTAGAAGTAATTAATCAGATATCAGATGTTACAAACTTTGTAATGCAAGTGGAAATCAGTACTCACGCAATAACTCCATGATTGTGACGGAATGATAAACGTTACTGAATTGGTTTGGAGTTGAAGCAAAATGAGTTCAACATGTCAAAACAATTTCGGCTAATTTAATCTCTAACTTCAGCAGACTTTCAGTGAAACAGGAAATTCTTTCGGACTAATGGCTGAATGTCAATCTACTTCACAAAGCCAAACTCGAATTTTCACAGTAGACGGCTGAATGCTTATACTACAAGTACACTGTATGACCTGTTTCAGACACAGGCTAATGTTTCATGAAGTCATACCTGTGACTTTTTATGGTATCCGGCAGCACACTCTCTAGTTCGCTGAGACTCTGATTTTTAAAACACTGTGTTCCGGCTCTGCGGCATCTTGGAGGTCGTCAGTCGAGATAGTTGACTTCATGTCTTCTTTGCCATCCGTCCGTTTATTTCTTTGATTCTTGATTCCCCTTTGCGGTAAGGTTAGCCAGTATATGAATGAACAGTGTTCACTTCGACACAACAATATAACTGGATTCGACCCATATCAGTACATTTTGATTAAATACCGTGAGCTCGATCCCTGGCAATAGTGTGCTTCCTATTCACTTTACAGGTAATAGACAAGTGAATCCTATTTTTTCACGTTGCGATATTTGTGAAAATTACCTGTTGACTCAGTAGTTCTTGAAATTATTTTGTTCAATATCAATATTGAATCCAGATACTATTTGATAAATTGTTACTATTATTTCAAAAGAGTGTACGAAACTCAGAACCAAAGTGCGTTGGAAATCAAGCTGCAAGTGGAAAAACAACTCGAGGAGAAAGAACTGGTTGAATCTACAATTCCAAGTTCTATTATTATCGGGCCATTCTATGTAAACACAGAACCGGTACGGCAAAACTTGATCAAAAAATGCAAGGCGCTTGTAGCTGCTCTGTTGGATTTGTTGGCTCGGCAACTACGCAAACAAGCGGATCAGGTACGAATCGTTTTTCTATCCTTGTCTTTGAAAAGTCGGGCTTCATAGAAACTTCTGAATAAGACAGTGAGTATTCAAAAATCGCATTCTTACCTGCGGTACAAATACAAAATTCTCGCTGACGGATTTTGATAAACGATCGACACTTAAATCGTTGGTACTTAAATAACGTTCACAATTTTCGTAATCCATGCATTCTAATAAACTTTCGGCTAACGTAAGTCAACTTCATGGCATTATGGCATGTTTACTGCTGCAACAGCTTATTAGTTATGTTTTCCTTCCACTGAAGAAATTGAGAGAGTTTAATTGTGGCCTTTGACGACTGAAGCATTTAGCTTCTGACACGTACAAATGGTAGACAGCTTGATCCGAAGTCCCCGAAACATACAGCAAGAAAGAATCGATGTGCAACAGATAGGAGTACTAATGAGTAGTATGGCAAAAAAATTAATTTAGAACAGACCCAAGTTTGAAAAACCAGGGCTTCGACTGGACTGCTCACAATCTTGTCCCCTCTAAATTACCACGTCTTCGAAAAAACTCATTAGTAACATGAGTTAATTGCTCAGTAGTGGCTGTGGTGGATTCCAGCGTGAACTGTGCGAGAAATCCTGTCAGGTCAATCGATCTTCTGGATCATTTGGTGGGTCTCATGTGAGACAGTAGGACTGGTATATAACACAGTCCAAATGTGGAGTTTCCGAGTCCCCGGCGTGACTTTGTAGCTCACCTGGTAGAGTGTATGCCGCGTTTGGGAGTGTTGTGTCTCTCGCTATTTTGTATCCAGCTGAGGCCCTGGTTTTTCACAATTGGGTCTCTTCTAAAAGGTGGAAATACGTCATTTACCTTACAGCCGATGGCTACCTATTACTAATAAGTAGCCAAGAGATATGGCACAATAAGAACGCCAATGTCAGCAGTTAATACAAATGTTTGAGACAACCTGTTGATTGGATCACCGATTGAAATCAACAACTGTGTTATTCTTGTAACCAGGTTTGCACAATACAATTGAATGTGTGAAGCAAATTCACAATGCACACTACTGCATTCTCGTCCTAATTAACCGCCTTTTTGTCTGTATCTGAAGTAAGCAAGGTCTGAAAGGGTGTTGAAAACCTTGAATATGTTCTACCTTTCGGTGAAAAACAGCATATCATATCCAAAGTAGGTCGACATTTTTACCAACCACTTTAGTTCAGCTTATTTACGAATACTGCTGGATTGCCAACATATCCTTGTGTTCAGGTGTAAATGTTCAGCAATGACCACATCTAAAGAAATCACTCGACAAAGCTTTCGTTATTATTAACACGGGCTTGTTAATAATCTATATATTGACGAGGACAAACCTGCGGATCTGCAGCATGTGAGCCGCATAGGCGGTACAGCTCAACATCAGTTACCTGAATTTATACTGGCAGAACTATGATACATATGAACAATCATCATCATCATCATCATCATAACAGCCATGAGCCTGACCAAAAGGTACTGTGGCTCGGGTCGCCGCTCACCTCAACAGTGACGTTCATCACTAGAAGTGATGAACGCTCGAGACAGTTGCCTATGTAGGCAGCATTAAGTGTTTTCTTATCCTAGTTGAAAGTAGACGATCAGTTACTTCCACGTGATATGTATAAATTTGAAAAATTACAAAGGGGTGTCAAAGGTGTAGTAAGCAGTTAATGCTGACTGCATACTAGAACAATATTTAGGAATGTTCGAGTTACAGGCATGACGTCAAATTTCTCCAGTTGGTCTATTGAAAGCTGACGGACACTATCCTTGAACTTCTTCTTTCATGGCAAAGGCATCTGATGAATTCAGGGTCATTGCTGCTCGTCTCTACGAAAAACCGAACTCTATTGAGGAGCTTACTGAAATGCGAGAATGGATCGCAACAATTCCGGAAAAATTGGAAGAACGACAAGAAGGAATTGACAAAGCGATGTCAGATTATGAATTGATAGACGCTTTCTACTATAACCTCTCAGCGGATGACTTCAATGCCAAGTAAGTATTCTTGGTTTTGTCTTTCATTGACTGAAGTTTGTGTCATGAACAAGATTATACATTAACTTTCTACCTAGCCATTCAATTACCCTCTTCGAATACTACTGACCGGGTAAACTTCAGTGGCAACCATGACTGAATAGCAATTGGGCATCTGTGTCAACAATTGTTGTCAATACTAACGATGTCACCCGATACATGTATGATACACATGATACATATTATACATATGACTCATATAGGGCACAGTAGTTTTCTATCAAACCTGGTTAACGCAAGTCAGATAATATTCATTTGGAGTTCTTCATAATCAACAACACCTAGGTACTTACATTAGCTTACCATTAGTCCCCAGTTTCATCTGGTTAAAAACTTCGTATAAACCTGTATATTTATGGTCGGCTCAAACCCCAAGCTAAAACAAGAATTCGATGCTCTTATGGGCCAACTGACTGCCCTTCAGGTTTCTGTCAGGGAAGTCGCCAGTTCCCCGAAAACACTGACCAGAAGACTAACAAAGCTCACTTGTGAATGACCTTCACCCCCGCCATGGTCGTGCACTGCTCCGGTCTTCACGATCGACTTAAGCCCTATTGACAACTGTTGTTGTTATTCCGACTACACGCTTAGACTGTACTGTCTGGACTTTTGTCTGATCCATTCCTTTTGACCTTGCTTGGTTGCTAGTCACAAACCCAATGAATATGATCAGGCCGTACAACCAGTTACAACAGTTTCTCAACACCATTTTTGTGCATACTGTTTGCTACACGAAAGCGAACAACGGTGTTTTGGTTAAATACCTTCTTCAGCTTCCTCGTACACCCAAGGCAGACTTTTTCAGATTGAATCATTTTTACCATCTTTCGACGTAACTTTCCCATTTCTAGCAGTAGAATAATCAGAGTAGTTGTGCATACTCAACGTTTGCAAGTCACGGCTGTTGAGAAACAACCATACCAAATGTATTGTAATATTTGACTAGCAATTTTTGTATCTAACCTCTTGCATTGGACTGCATCAATGAGTGCGTAACGGGAGCCTCAAGAAGCAGGATTCTTTTATTGTTTGGCATGAACTTGCAGCCATTTAAACAGTTAACATGCAGACTTTTAGTTGGTTTGAATAACGAAATCAGAATACCGGTTTTGTAAGATAGTAGTACCATTTCGTATGTTCTCGTCAGTTGCTACACAAAACAGCGGTGAACGTCAAAGTATTTAAACAGAATAAGCTCAAACCAAGTCAATCTATACACCAGTCTGTCATTGGAGCTGGCACCCACATCTGAGAACAACCACAGTTGGTTTAAGGTTAGAATGGCGGATTTGTCACATTAATTTTTGAGTGCTCGCAGCCAACAAAAATGTTTACTCCGGAGTGAACACTGTCAAATCTACAGGAGACTAGCAAACTGGAAGGGTGTAACTGTTTTAAAACCTGATGAAGGTTGTGGAGCTGTTGTGTCGGACAAACAGAAATATGTGGAGAAAATGAATGTCATCCTTTCAGATAACACAAAGTTTCTACTGGACAGCCAACCTGACAACATAATGCTGGTGGAGAAACACATTTGCTGTGAGTTGCAGACTTTACTTTTACATGGGTACCTTACCGAAAGACAATCCAAGTATATGAAACCTATTGGTGGTACGACTCTGCAATTATACGGTTTACCAAAGATTCACAAACCGCAAACGCCCTTCCAGCCAATCCTTGCGATAGCGGGTTCGCCCTATCACAGACTGGTCAAGTGGTTAGCGGATGTTTTACAGCCAGTTCGCACAGTCGCTTTAAAATTTTGTCTGAAAGATACGTTTGAAATGTGTAAAATTCTAAACAATGCTGACTTGAAAGGAAAAGTTATATGCTTACTTGTTGTAAATTCGTTTTTCGCAAATGTGCGATTAAGGGAAGCGGTCAAATTTATCTGTGACTTTGCACTGGCTCAACATAAAGCTTCTTGTCCCAACCAATATCCTGATATTATTGTGTACTGAAAATACCCACTTTTATTTTCGAAACATGGGATATAAACAGATAGACGAAGTCTCGATGGGGTAGACCTCTTGGATCAATTTTGGCTGAATTATTTATGTCTGTGATTGAGCTCCGACTCGCGAATACAAGGCATGACATCTCGATTTATCGTCGATCTGTTGATAATATAACAGTATCCGCACAAGACACTAGAAAACTATTGGATTTATTGAACTCTTCGCACCGAAATCCAATGCTGTTACCGGAATTTGACAAAGAAGATACACCTGCCTTTATGGATATCAGCATTATGCCACGAAAGGATGGCACAATGTGTTCGTCAGTACATCGTAATTCTACCTGAGGAAAACATGATCTGAATTTCAACAGTTTCTCACTCATGCAATGAAATCGCTCTCTGCTTCGTTGTCTGTTTCACTGAGCGAAAACTATACTTACGGATGATACATTAGATACAGACTTGAAATTTATTCCTGAGACCCTGGTCTCCAACGGTTATCCACTGAGTTTTATTGATTTTCATAGCAAGTCGAAAGTAGTAAACCCACAACGGACGTTTGTTCCGGGGAAACCGGCGCACATGCAATTACCATACAAAGGAGACAGTAATGTCGTTTCTAACGCGACGACTGATACAGGTCATCCAACGGACGTACAATACTGCTACACTGTGTTTACTCCGTCGAACAAATTAACTCACGCTTCCTCTTATTACGACGCGGGTAACAGTACTGCTTAATTTACGCTGTATCTACCAGTTCACCTGTAGCTGTGGTGGCGTGTACATTGGCAGAACTGATCGATCCCTGCGCCTTAGGGTAAAGAAGCACGTACACAAATAATATCGAGGCATTGATGTGTGGTGTGACCCAACGCGACCCCAGCACACAGCGCAAGCCAGCTTCTTCGATCGCCAGACAGGTGCTGGAAACCGATCATGTGGTCAACTCGACGAACGCTTTCCGTGTGCTGAGGCGTCATCACAAGCCTGTCATCCTTAAGACACTCGAGACGATGCTTGTCATACGTAACGAGCCCTTCCTGAGTGTGAAAAAGCCGTTGACCATGAACCTTCATCTGTCATGATTCTGACTATTGACAGACTAGTGTATCCACTGACTTGATGTATGTACTTAATTTGCTTGAATATTTTTGACATTCACTGCTGTTATGTGTAACAACTGACGAGAACATACGAAATGGTACTCCTATCTTGCAGAACCGGTCTTCTGATTTTGTTATTCAAATTCGTAACTGGGAAAGTATGTTTTTTATTTCAGTTAGCTGTTACATGTTCAGAATGCTACTCATCGTCTACCCCTCCGTGTACCGTTAGTTAATTCCCCAGTTTATTGACATAAAACACCATGGTCTAGCAGATGGAACGGAATATATACACAAGCAAGTTATGAACTGTAAATCATGCTCAGTTTCCGAGCTAGAGTCTTCTCGATTAATTAAACTTCGGCTGAAGGGTTGAGAGAGAGAGAGAGAGACGACGACGACGACGACGACGACAAACCTAGCTAAGTGACGTGAGTGTTACCGTGGTGTAACTAAGTTTTCAGGAAATTATTGAAAGTAATGAAGTTGGGCAATGCAATTTGCAACAAAACCGTCTCACATAGTACGTTGCCCTTTGTTTGTGGTCACACATTGCCGAGACTCAACTACTTGAGGAGATCATGCGTAATACTATTATTGAATTTCGGTGTAGTAGTGTATTATGTTGTAAAGATGCATACTATCGTATCAGTAATGTCGACTACTGATTTATTTCTACCAGTGAGGCGGTGGTAGATATGGGAAATGAGTTTGAAGTTATCATCAGTCAGCTGCCTCCTATTGAGACGATGGGGTAACCTCATCATTACTCACAAGCGATACTGGTTGAACGTTCAGATATGATAATTCAGTCATGCCTAATGTGAGGTCAGTGTCGCAGTTGTTCACATCGTTTGCTCAAGAAAGAGTGGTCGGAGATCAGATCTTGGTCGTGGTAAGCATATGCACTACTGGCGAGCCCTACCAAGAGCTAAACTCAAGTCTGATGCTTATTTTCGGAAGAGACTGGCTGGAAAGTCTATCTCAATGCGAAAGTTACTCTCAAATGTGAGTGATATTCAATTTGAAATTAACCAGATCCGCGACCGCTCACCAACGATAAAGACGATCGCCTGGTAGGTTTAATGAGATCGGAGATTTTGATCTGTCTCAGAAGTCCTAATCCCGGGGTTATCAAGTGGAGCTGCCAGACAGTAAATGTGTCTCCTGTCGAGGCGATCGGGCAACCTGATCATTACTCACAAGCGAAAGTAGTTGAGCGTCCAGATCTGATAATTCGGTCGTGCCTAATGTGAGGTCAATGGTGCAGTGGTAAACACGGTTGCCTCATGAACGCATGGCCGGATTTCTAATCGCGGGTGTGGCAAGGATATGCAGTACTGACGAGCTGCTCTATTGGGAGTGAAACACGAGTCTATGCTTCTTTTCGAAAAAGGCTGGTTGGAAAGACTATCTGAATTCGAAAGCTGCAGTCGACTGAGAATAACGCTTGATTTAACTGAGCCAAATCCTCGACTTCTACTGAGTAGTCATCATAATCCCGAACGAAGCCAGCCAGTAAAATTAGGTTATTTCTACCAATTCTTTGAGAAGAAACACTCAGAGAATATAATAAAGTGATCTTCTGACCTCTATGGAGTTCCGTTTTTATACAAAAGAAGCCTTTACATAGTTGCTGAGAATAAAGTCTGTTGCTTTTCGTATCCTGAGAAACCCCTCTCCCTACGTATGGAATAATAAACAAAAATAAACTTCAAGTTTTACATGATTTAGACTAACACAGTTTCTTGACTGACATCCAACACAACAGACAGTTTTTGGGAGTGAATAGAACGTTTTCGTCAGATATTTCCGAAATAATCATATTACCAAACCATTCTTTTCTGAGTAATGGAAATATCGAAAGCTCAATTTTTGGCTCCTATATACACATTCAACGCAATTCAAAGTAGGCCTAGACTAACATTTCATACATATTGTAGTGTGAAGTTAACTATGAGATGTCACTCGGTCCGGATAACTGTGACGATCAGAGTTTGTGTTGATACAGCTTTAACAAGGTGGAGTAAGTTCTGGTAAAAAAAAATTTACCAACCCGTGGTCATCGAAGGTTTCAGGCCTATTTTTAAACGACGCATGAGGTCGTCATTGTAAATGATGGATGCTGTCATTTCCCACATCAACACAATGCACAGATGTGTATTGTTACTCATCACACCTTACATCCGGAAGGATGTAACTTTTAAGCAAAACAGTGTTCTCACACGTATGTCCCTGTTGTAACGCTGGTTAATACGACCTCAAGCTATCCCGACTGATTGCAAAAGACTCAGCAATGAGGCACGACAAAAGTTGTCTAGTGTATTGTTAATAGGGCATTATATATGAAATCAACACAGCAGCTGACTTCATTGGCTTCGCTTCAATAGCTTGGCGTCAGTGGCTTGGCTTCAGCCTTGACCGACGACTGTGTTGGTCACCCCATGACATGTTCCAGGGTTGTTATTCGGTCCATGCATGTCCTGTCTGGTGCACTTGTTTGACCTTTCGATGAGCGCCGTGATGCGCGTCCCAACTGAGATCATTTTGTCTCGAGCCGTTCGTAACACCTTCTCCTTCAGGTGTTTCGTAAGTAGGTCGCTTCGGGTCAACCTGGAACCGTACATCTTGTTTCCGTTGGCGCTCTGACCATGGTTTTTCTGGATGCGGCCATGGCTGAGGTGGTTGGGATAAGTTCTGTAATTTGAGTACTTGAAAAGGAGTGGATTTAATAAGCTTGTCTATAGATCAGTCTGATAAGTTCAACTTATCTATCCAGTCGATACCAAGAAGGTTCAAATTGCAGTCTGTCACGTACTCGATTCCAGTACCGGTTCGGTTAGCGACTTGTAATTCGCAGGTAACTTGACCAATGAGTCGAAGTTTGCTACCAGATGCAGTGCGCGCTCTATTGCTGGTTGGCATTAGTTTTGGTGCTCCAATTTTGCGCCATGTACCAACGGATATGACAGTTATATCAGATGCTGTGTCAAGCTGTAACTTGACAATTGTTTCGTTTGTCTGAACGGTGACATATTTCCCACACGCTGGTGAATGCAGCTGTGATGTGGCAAGTACGGTGGTCGAGCGTGGCTTGTGACCGCGACTTCTACTCGATGATCGTGCACTCTGACGATGAAGCCTATGGAACCGTTGTGTTTTACAGTGGGTCTCTTTATGTCCTCGGTGATGACAGACAGAACACTGGTGTTTCTTAAAAGGACAGAACTTCACGTAGTGCCAGTCTCCGCATTGCCAACATGCTGATGACGGTTTAGTCCCAACTGAGATCATTTTGTCCCGAGCCGTTCGTGACAGTCTCACATGAAAAGAACACCCCATGTGTATTGAAGCTTGTCCTCCCTAAACGAATTTCGATCGATGATTTCCGAGGCATTCCCGTTGCACATGTACACATAGATGCCAGGATCTACCGTTACGTGGTGGAGTTGAAGAATGTATAAAGTCGTTGGTGGGAGTGTTCCTGTTCAGCCAATCTTGAGTCAGTCGTTGGGAACATGCCAAACCAGAAAGGAAGAAATACATCCTATTAGTCAAAGCGTTGTTACGGTTTCGTCAAAGTCATTTTTCGTGGTTTTACTTATTAGGTAACAGAAGGTAAACGGGCGTCAAATGATGAGTTGTAACTAGTTTAATTAGTCAGGCACAAAAATCGGCAGTCTGTGACTTAATTAACAAAACCCCTTATAAAATATTGGTGAGACACCGAAGTTTCACTAATTAAAGTGCCCTATCAAGTTTGCAGTAGTTACACAGGCTTTATCTGGTACAATGAACTGATGAAGGTCTTTCACCGGTTAATCAATCTAGGACTACACTCTGAACCGTACAGATGTAAATGCGTAAAATGGGTGAGTCTGTATCAGTCAGTCTATTGACAGCAGGGAATGTCTTTCCGACGCCTAAGAAACTGGTGTAACTGCTGTCGTAACAGTTTCACTACTCTGGTTATGAAACGGAACCACACACAGCGAAGATAATAAACTGTCTAACTTGTCCACCGTCAGTGTCTCAGATCATTCAGATGTGTTGAATTTCACCGAAAGATAAGTAACAGTTTGGTCAAACAGTGGACGTTCGGTAGTGAGGTTAGCGTGAGATCGTCCACTCAGTCTTTTCAAGATACATAAGTCTGATAAGGTGATTTACATACGATGGGTGGTAACTAGTTGTTCGATAAGCCGAACATCTTTTGTCGATACCGCAGCTGATTAGCTTAAGGCAGAGGATGGACAAATGATTGTCTCATTCGGAACTGTCTTATTCTACTTACATTGTGTAACGTCTATAAATCGAATAACCAGGCCATATACAATTACAGTCCTAACATACTCAACGGTGCTGAAGGCTGTTCCGTACACTACCATTTTGATTAGAAGCTCTAACAAGGTTTTAAGTTCATCCGATGATTCATATCACTGTTAGAGAAGATTGCGTAACGTTTCATTGTCAACAAACTTTTCCGTTTAACTGCGTTCCATTCTAAAGCGTATTTACGAAGGCTAATTGCGAAACAAGTATCATATTGCAATATCCAGTCCAGTAACCTGACAGCTAGTGCTAGTCTGCCATCCACGAGAGCAGGGAGCAACTATATTTATTAGTTTCAAGTTGAATATCACCCACAATTGATCGCCGCCGTCGCATTCCCATAGACATTCCAGTCGACCCCTCTTGAAAAGACGCACTAGACTCGAGTTTTGCTCTCATTAGAGCTCGTCAGCAGTGCATATCCTTGCCACTGCCGGGACTAAAACTCCGGCCATATTGTAACCAAAAGGCGTCCAATAAAGCACAACCTTTATTGTCCAACACGCTAGTTCACATGCTAAGCGCGCGCTCGCGTTTATGAGTCAGCATTCCAGTCCACAACACCCCCCAGGTTTCCGTTCACGCGTCATGTGCACTTCTGCCCGGTTTAGGTGTATTATCGGCGCCGTCTATCGGGGGGTTTTCCGCCTACCATTCTTCGTCCATTGATCCGATTCCGTTGAGCGATGGCTCCTCCGGTCGCTCGTGTTGTTCTCCATCTATCCACATTGGGCTTTGATCGTATTAAACGGTGGTGTAGAGATATTCCCCCGAGTGTTGGAATAATCGAGCCTCCGATTTCGTCGTCCATTCTATTTTGCCTGCCCTGTCTCGCCCGTTGGTCCGATCCGGTCGAGCGATGACTCATTCGACTGCCCCCGTTGTCCGCCATCCGATCGTTGAGGGCTTGTGGACGTGCCTGCCTTCCGCGTTTAGGTACTCCGCCGAGTGTTTGAATACTCGCACCTCCGGCCTGGCAATCCACCACAATATGTTCATGAGGCAACCGTGTTTACCACTTCGCCATTGATTTCACATTAGGCATGGCCGCCGTATCAAATCTGGACGCTCAACTACTTTCGCCTGTAAATAATGGTCAGGTTGCCCGATCGTCTCGATAGGAGACAGTATCTGTCCCGTTAACTCCAGTCGGTAACCCGGCGATTAGGAGTTCCTAGACAGGTCGAAATCTCCCATCCCATAAATGAGAGCGAAACTCGAGTCCAGTGCTTCGTTTCGAAAGTGGCCGACAGGAAAGTCTATAGGAATGTGACACCTGCAACCAATTGTGTGTGATGTTCAATTTGAAATTAACCAGAACTTCAACTACTCATCAGTACATCTATTAAATTTTCCAATTATTTCTGCCATCCTCACAATTTTCAGATGGACAACTATCGGATGGCCTAACAAAATTCGGCAAATGATCGTTCAGGTGGAGAAGACTTTGGAAGAGGACGAGGAACGATTCCGGAAATTACAAATTTCGGAATCCTCTGCATTTAGCGACAAGATTGACACGCTTACGGTAGGTTTAACACGCATCATTGAAATTGATTTATGGCTAACCCAATTTCTATAATCTCATCGCTAACATAAATGCGAACCACTCTACTCCAGTTACATTGCAAGTGATGTGAGCGCTGCTCAGTGCATAACTGTCACCAGCTAACCTTAATGATTTTGTCTCACCATACATACGCATGCACCTTTCCATCTTCAATGTCGATCAATCTGTCGCTGATATTGGCGGTAGTCAACAATGTGCCGAGAACGAAACAATACGTACTAATGTAATGAAGAAGAGCGATTGTGCTATACTACTCACCACTGCCATTCAGTAGTGAGCGCCAGGAAAAATACAGGAAGAAACAATGGAGAGCAGCATCTGATGAAACTGACACGTAAGGGAACATAAAGGAACTGAGCATTGAAGTCTGTGGCAACCGTGACCGTCTGAGCTCAGTACCGTATGCAAATGAGTGTTTTTGTTTATTGTCTTGTTGAAACGCATAACCCACTTGTTGCTTTCCCGAATAAATAATTCTTGTACCATCCACGTTCTTAGCTCACAACACTAATAGGTAAAAGTCGATGGAGAAGTAAGCTACTGACTGGAGGAATCGTATGTCTAAAAGTGTTTTCGCCGACGATGTGTGGTTTGCAGCTTGTCGACTTAATTTATCTTGCTCAACGAGTCCACTAGGGCCTTCAGAACCTGTGATTGGATCATCATCTGATCGTATTAAACTATGACTGGAATGGCAAATGTTCTCTCGACATAATGTGTAAGCTGTCCACCTGGAGTCATCATCGTCATTATTTTCATGAGCACCATGGATCGAATTTGACGTTGGATCTGATAATGGTCCACAAAGTAGCACAGTAACGAATAGGCATAATAAATAAAAGGACCAGAAGGATAAACAGAATCAGCTGGATCTCATGAAGAATAAAAATTAACAATTGTGCGGATACAGGTTCGTCACTGAATGACAGGCCTTGTCATGTCAGTGCGTCGAATCAGCGATGTTGATGATCTCGAAATGCCCAACTGAGCAGACGATACTTACCAACTTTACTCAGCGGAACGGTCAAAGCAACCGGACTTCATTCATGATAGTGATAACCTCAAATGTCACGGCTGGTAACTGAACCAAAAGTAGTATTCAGGTCCAAAAATAGCAAGACCGTTAGCATCCGCGAACAATATCAAATGTGTGATTACAGATTGGATAAAACTTGGGTGATACTCTCCGTATGTATGTCTAGCTCAGTTGATGCTGCCTGATAAACAATGATCCTGATGTTTGATAAAGTTGACTGTGACTGCATCAATAAGTCATTACGCATTCTTTCATTTTTATAACAAACGATTATCAAACCCTAACCCATTTCATATAGGTTGGAAGCATTATCATAAGACTGGTTGGTGGTTTGTAATCTATCAATAAACTGTGTCGCCCCCCTGTTGGGATTGCTAGGTGAATGTTCTGTTATGAGTGCGGAAGCCCGAGTGTTTCGAGGCAAGTTTGCCAGAAGTATAGAGCGCTGTTCGAATATTAGCAAATGGCTATGTTTAATTTGCCAGACATTTGAGGTAGCTTGAGTCCAAACCTGATTGAGTCACTAAATTGCACATATCAGCGCTAACCACCGGAAGACTACTATCTTTAAGGATAACGCCGTTGCAACTTATTGTTATCTAGCTTAATGTTTGACAATATTTGACCTACCAAAGAAACTTGGATTTCAACACAGTTACTATCAGTCGTAAGATCAGCTTGCAGAAGAGCTGTCAAACTCACATACTTCTCTCATCATGTTTAGATGATGGTCTCGTCTATGGCTTCATTCACGGAGCTCAGCAAAGCGCAAGAGGTTGCAAACGAAGTGCGCCGCATTTATAAACAGCTTTTGGATGCTCAAGCACTAGCTGGCACCTATAACAACCGTGAACGATTGTTTGCCTTGCCAAGTACAAATGTAAGTTAACAAACTAAACTAGTGTCTACACTACTTGTATCACTGTTACCTGTATGTTTACTACACTTGTGTACACACTCTACCTATGGTGTTCCGTTCACTGTTTCACTCTTGAATACATAGTAGAACACTGTTGTTCCTCATTAGAAATAGTTTACTTCATCGCATTTTTCGATATTTTGGTAAACCGCTTTACTTACTTAATGAAAATTTGTACCTACAGTACTCAGTTCGTAGCGTGTATTGTTCTATCCTAAAGGTTACTGGTTTCTGGAAAACTGCTGATTAGTTTCGACAATTAGCCCAAGTTCTCAATATTCTCATCCAGTTATTTTGGTAACCGAGTTAAACTGCCGGACCATGACGTACGATGCACAAGCCCACAATTTTTAGGGCTCAATTTTCTGGCCTGTATGCTCGTTTATCATAACCCAGATCACGTGATAAGTAAATCAATGTCACCAAAATATTTTCGTTGTGCTGCATCTTAACAGCGTTCTATTAAGTTACATGAAACAGTGCCAACATTGTGTCCCTGGTACTTGCAATCGGAAAGACAAACAGTTTAACTCCGTTCAAATCAGGATGAGATGTTAAATTTGAAGTGTCGTCGTATTCTTTTCAAAGTAATGCAGCCACTGCTGTTATTCTCTGCCTTGCTATGTAATCGGCAGAATATGATGTCTTTTCAGGCGATAATTCTTAGCATCCTGTGATAATATATCTGAGGCAGGGAACAGCTTGTTCATGTGGTGACCGTTGGTCTATAAGCTAACTACAAGAGGATGATATTTCTGTTTTCTGATATCATCCTACTATGTCTTGACATCAGTGCAAGGTTACACAATCTTTAGTAAACCTGGCTTTATGGTGGAACTTGGTTTAAACCAAATACTTTTAATCATAATGTTCGATCAATGATGGATCAGATATTGTTACTTAAGAAAGAGATTGTGGTCAGTTGACGTATATCACCTACTTTGCATGCATCGGTTAGTAACCGAAGCACATACGGGTAACAGTCGTCGATTCCGATTCACTGGTTAAATCAAGACAAAAGCAATAACGAAATTCAGAACGAACTATTCAACAATAGGAGACAGTCTTTGAATTCAGGTTAGACAATGAACTTGTTGATCAATGACTCCTCAGCATTTCTTGTTTCTAGATTGTTTCACAGGTTGGCTGTCGTTATGATGTTTTATTTCCTTTCTAACACCTGTAAACTGGATCTCATCAATATTTTTTAAAGAAATCCGTCAAAAGTTCTGTATTTGCAATAATATAACGTATCTAAGTGACCACTTCAATAATTAGCGGAAATCGATCATTTTTCTCCATTTTTAATCTACACATGTTGTCTCACGGACTGACTCTGAGTTTTGATTTTGAAGTTTTATTCTCGACTGAACAGTCAACTGGCCATCGGAACGGTCCAAATTGAAAGGTGCACATGGGTTCTGTCTCGTATCCGACCATTAAACATCGCATATATTCTGTGAGTTGTTTAACTCCTAGAATGTAACTTCACTCTTCGACTATAACCAATCTACACTTACAAGTAAACTTGTTTTCTATTGACAAGGTTGATCACTCGACAGAGCAGATCCATCCGAATAGTGACATGAGCAACCGATTCTCAAACGCTGAGCCGACAGCCATAATCAGTAGAAACTGAGTATAGGATTGGCAGCACTCAATCCATCAATAGGGTGCGGAAAGTAACCATAACTGTACATAATGGCTCGCTGTAAACGATTCTCACATGTGGACAAGTGGATAGATCAGTCAACTCAAAATATCACGACTTACAGACCGAATTTCTGTTCACTTTTCCTGCGCACACACTTTTTCACTGACTGCTCGACATACCGCCACATTCGAGAGCACTTTCAACTATTGATGTGGATGGCCAGTTTCTAACGTAGCAGGCAGCAATCCATAACACTGTTCAGTAAAATGGCCAAGGTTTATAAGTGGACGAGCCGAATTTCGAGAATCTCTAATTATGTTCTCTTATAAATAAAACCATATTTATATCGACGTTCTTTATTTCATTTTTTCTCTAGTATGATAAGATTCCACGTCTACTCAAAGATTTCGAACCGTTCAAAAACCTGTGGCTCAGCGCTGCCGATTGGTTGAAAACGCAAGAGGCAGTGATGAACGATCCACTGACATCCATCGACGCGGAACAGGTTGAGAAACTAGTACAAGACTGCTACAAAACCATGCACAAATCTGTTCGCATTTTCCACGAATTGCCCGGAGTGCAGGAGGTGGCCAATCAGATTAAAATGGCCATCGAAGAATTTAAACCGTTCATTCCACTTATTCAGGGACTACGCAACCCAGGAATGCGCAAACGACATTGGGAGGAGCTGAGTGAAGAGTTGGGCGTAAATATTGTGCCCAAATCCACACTCACGTTCGCTAAATGCTTAGAAATGCGACTGCAGGTATGGCAGGTTTTTGCTATTTTCAGTTTTCCGTTTCACACTTCATGCATTCTGAGCCTTCATAATTTGACTCTTGGTTTGTTTGAAATTCCTTGTCAAGACAAAATCGCAGTGAATTTATTCAAGCTTGTGCATTCATTTAACTCGTTTTTAAGGGTAACGTACTGACAACCAGATTAACTCTAAGCCGGTTGCTCGTCGAAAAGATTTTCCTCTCACTGGAACATGAGATGTAGTCACTCTCCTACCTCCATGTAGACAGCCAGCACGACAGCAGTGTCTTTCCCGCAAAGGTGTACATTGATCAGCCAAGCCCAGCGTGAACGAGCAAACCGCACTGGGACCGTGACGACTACAGCAGGCCCTGCACCGTCCTCCAAAATAGAGCCGTGTCAACCAAAGTTGCAGTCAGACACTCCGCCGCTTACTTTACTTCATGGCCTGATTGACCGAAGTGGATACGGCAACGTCACACGCTGATGCGTTCATTTCATGTGGACAAACTCAACAGTGTGCCCATTGGCCAGACAGCTAAGTTGCCTGTCTAACTCGGCAGCATGCTGCAAACGGCTAACTGGATTTTGAGCCGTTGTGGCAGACAGGTTGCTGGAGTCAGTGGTGGTTCTACTCAAGGTCGGCGGGAGTCAGCTTTGTTCGGTATAGCACCTGACCGCATAGCTGTTGCGCTTCGCGAACCAACAGGTGCTGAGATCAGCTGGAGCGGTCGATGCGAGTACGTCGTCACTTCACTTACCTCAAGATTTGCTCGACCAAAAGGGCTAGGAACCAGGTGAGACACGGTGTGATGCAAGAGGCAAGACCGAGTAAGCGATACCACCTTGACAGGTCCAAATTAGTTTGACGGTTGACCAGCGATCGACCGAAGGTTTCATTCCAGGCTCGTTAGTGGGGGGACCGTGGCTTCGCTGGTAGGCGGTAAATTCCTAAGAGATATCTAAAAAACGGGGCGTTTCCATAACTAGTCTGTCCGACTTCCAAACTCATAACTTCCCATGCCAATTACACGAACAGTAACGAGTTGAATTCTTCCACTGAACATGAAAGTGCAACTGGACATGGTTCAACTTCTGACCAAACGCCTTGCCGTATGATTAGAAGTCACTGATGAACGGTAACAACTTTCAGGAAGCCCGGCATAATAGATCATTAAAACAACGGTAGTCTAATAACAATAATAATAATTTTGGCGGTCCTTCCTTGTAAATTGTCCCTTCGGTGTTGTACTGCTTGCGTCTGCAGTCGGTCACTGAATCGATTCCCTAATCAATATGTCGTAGCCGTGGTTCGGTATGATTGATCACGGAGGTCGATTGTGCTACGGACAGTGGAGTTTTTCAGCTGTTGCGTGTTACACAGGCGTGATTCAAAACTGCGCTCTGAATATAGGATGGCACACGTTTCCAGACACAACAGGGAAAGAAGTGAAATTAGTTAGCAGAGACTACGGATTATGTCACAGTGAGAAGGGGATTTTTTGACAAACAATGTAATGCCAAAACAAACATCTAATGCTGGTGTGCATACAAAAATGCTGACGGTAATTTGTAGATTGAATCGCCCACCATGATCCTGGACTAAACAGACAGATTGGCGCCAGCAAGTAGGCGTCACATCAGTCGGGTAAGTGAACAGTCATACAGCCGTTGTTAGGAGACTTGTGAGTTTGCCTATCTACCTTGGCTGTCGATCCACAGTCAGCTCCCTGCCATTCAAAATGACACCAGAAACCATCAAATCTGAAACGTTGGGGTCGTTACAATTTTCACTGAGAGCTAGCAGTACGAAATTCACAGCTGAATGAAATGAATGCGACTGAACTGGTTGAATATCAGATAACAATCATGTGGTTTGCTTTTGCCACGGATGGCTCGCTAAGGTTTATATAACAAAACATGAATGAAGCAAGCGGACGAAACGGAAGCAGTTTGGATAGGGCAGTATAAGCTGACTGAACCAATGAAGTAACTTGGTAAATGTGCTCGCTTAGATCAAGCAAGCGGATCAAGCAAACTGGTAGATATGTGCTGTCTAAAAATGAACTGAATCAAAAGCTTAGAGTCTATGTAGGCCACATAGTCTATTCAACTGATCAGAGAGTCCCATATTTATTGGTGATGTTGTAGGCCCCTGAAACCAAGACCGACTCGTTTTCCTGCTTACAAGTTGTTAGTTCACCTCCACATACACAGAAGTAAGTAATTTCTATTGCAGCGAGATCCAATGAGCTTGTTAGAAATGCTTCGAATGAAGTCCATTTCCCCAATCGGATACACTTAGTCCATTGCATCTTGATGAGTCCGTAATGTCGACTGGTTGTAACACTGCATGAGCTGAACTTTAAGTGCAGTCAACTAACCAGCTGTTTTCACACTATAGCTCCTGTTCTAGTTGACAATGACGTCCGTTGTGAGGAGTTACTCCGATTTACAGTTGACTTGTAAACAAACGTGTCGCCTCGTTTTGATTATTGTGATCGAAATGTTACGGAGATGTTGCGAGGTAATTGAAAGACTGAACTAAGATAGTGCGAACGTCCTAACCCTATACGATTAAATGCAAGGCGGATTAAAAGTGACACGGTATAGTCACACTGCCCTAGCAGCCAGTCATCGATCAACTCTGACAGACTTACTGGCGGTGAGTTGACAATTTAATGGCCGATGTGAGACCAAACACGAAGTACATGCATGCCGTCAGTACGGTAGTCTCGAAGCCCCCATGCGATCAGCAATATAGCGGTGAAAAGGCATCCAGTAAAGCACAATTTTTATTGTCCAACTCGTTGATTGCTATGCTACACGCGCGCTCGCGTTTATGAATCACAATTCCAGTCCACAACATCCCCGGTTTCCGCTCACACGTCGTGTGCACTTCTGCCCGGTTTGTGTGTGTGTGTGTGCATGTGTGAACGACGCCTTCCATGAGGGGTATCCGCCTACTATTCCTAGCCCGTTGGTCTGATTTCGCTTGACGATGGCTGGTCCGGTCGCTCGTGTTGTCCGCAATCTATCTGTTGTGGGTTTTGACCATATTCTACTACTGTGTCGAGATATTCCTCCGTGTTGGAATAATCGCGCCCCCCATCTGGATGTCCTTCCCATTTAGCCTGCTACGTCTCGCCCATCAGTCCGATTCAGTTGAACAATTACTCATCCGGTCGCCCATGCTGTCCTGGATTCGCTCGCTGTGGGCTTTTGGACTTACTTCCCCCAACGTTGAGGTATTTCGCCGAGTGTTGGAATACTCGTACCTCCAGTTTGATAATCCACTGCAATATGTACACATCCATATTTCTTTAAATAGTAACAATGTGACGTTTCACCGTCAACCACAAGTGTCTCAACATAGAACTTAGGTAAGTGTCCAAAAGTAAGATACTTTCAAAACGATCACCATCGACAGTCGTACGTTATATGCACATGAGGAAAATAGAAATAGGTGTGTTTGGAGACAAAATAGAGGATAATATAAACATTGCATTGAAACGACGATAGCGGATCCATTCTGTAAGACCAGATTCACTGGAGGATTATCGATCATACCTTGTTTACCACTATGGAATGTTTGCCAATCAATCTTTTTCCATGAAACGGTTTGGAAAAGAAATTTCTACAGAACGGAGTCAAATCAAATGACATGACGATAATAAGTCTGTCTGTTGTCTACTAACACGGTAGAATAATTCTTGTCATAAGAATCTTTCTGGTTGATCAGAACCCTTCTCTTGTGTTTATTGAAGTCACTCAGTGAAACAGCTATATTTAAGAAATGCAGTTTGACTGCGATCAGTCAAAAGCGGCAGGGAGTAATGCTGGCTACAGTGAACAATTACGCGAGCTCATGATGACTTGTGAAAGATCAAACTGAAGCTGGACTAAGCTGGGTTACAAGTTCCTTTAGGTATGTATGAAACTTTAACTGGTTACAGCAATATCCGTGTAGATAATGCGGGATGCCTTGATAACCAGATATGCTTTATTTCAAAGGAATGAAGGGGTGAATATACCTCACAGACCGCTAACGTGGGCGTAAACGATATTAACTTCGACATATCCTTTACAGTCTATTGTTGTGGTCATGCTTTGCACCGTTCTGACTGTTCGATATCTGATCCTGAGTCACTCACTCAAACATCCATTTCACTATGCTATCAGAGAGATATGAGGAGTATCGATCGGGCCTTTTTAAATCGGACCCTAAGGCAAAACCGCTGCAGACGAATACTGTCATTGCCACCATCCCTCAGTACTCGAAATGCTTAGAGACCTCATGTATTTGAGAGTGGTAAAGCAGTCACCCAAATGGGCAGTTCTGCTTTATGGTCTACAGAGTCTGGTATTTCAATTTTTAACCTCCATCTCTTTTTACTGGTGTACTCTCCCATTCATTTCTAGGATCACATAGAGACTATCTCGAAGGTAGCCGAAGTGGCTGGCAAAGAGTACTCGATTGAAAGCGCGTTGAACAAAATGGTTACCGAATGGCAAGCAATATCGTTCGACGTCTTACCCTACAAAAACACTGGGACATGTATCATCAAGATTTCGGAGGAAGTGAACCAGCTATTAGACGACCACGTGGTTATGACACAGGCCATGAACTTTTCACCCTATAAGAAGCCGTTTGAGGAGCGGATTTCGCAATGGGAAAGCAAACTTCATATCACACAGGATGTGCTGGACGAGTGGATAACTTGTCAAAGACAGTGGCTCTACTTGGAACCGATCTTCAGTTCTGAAGATATAAACCGACAACTGCCAGTTGAGAGCAAACGATACTCAACCATGGATCGTATTTGGCGGAAGGTGATGAAACAGGCCGCAGATCAGCCCCAAGTGATCACGCTTTGTCCGGACCCGCGACTGTTGAACAGTTTGCGAGAGTGTAACCGGTTGCTAGACCAGGTCCAGAAAGGGTTGAGTGAATATTTGGAGACAAAACGACAATCATTTCCACGTTTCTACTTTTTGTCCGATGATGAACTGTTGGAGATTCTGTCACAGACCAAAGATCCCACTGCGGTCCAGCCGCATCTGCGCAAATGCTTCGAGAATGTCGCAAAGGTGAGTGCTTTGTTTGGTATGCGACAGCTGCGATCAATTGTGGGTTATGTTCAATGTATATAATTCCAGAGGAACAAGTAAATCAGTATACACAAAAAGAAGCCGCAGAAACGGATACTTTATCTTTTAATCGTAAACACAAATCTGGAGTAGAGTTGAAACAGAGACGTAATTTGGCAGCATAGAACGTTCTATTGATAACAGTTTTAAGTCTTCTAGTGATTGTTTCGGCAAGCGTGTCTCCTTTGAATGGTAATGATTTTGTTCGTTTCGACCTGACAACTCTGTTTCATATAAATGTTATGTAATTGCCTTGATGATGAATAACCGAAGAAAAGCTTGTTCGCTACACCATTTTTTTATAACTACCCTAGGAATATGTATTGTCCACGTATTGTGACACTTCTCAAGAGTGTTAGTGTCAGACAACTCTGATTAAGAAAAATCGCGGAGCCTTCTGTACTCCTTGAGGTGCAGTCATCTCATTAAACTGGGTAATCCGACACTCAGTTCACCGTCATTACTGTCATCTGTAAACCAAGTCTCCATGATAGCAAAGATATTATAAATCAAACGAACAGATAGCTTTGTGAACGTTGTTTCATATCACGGTATCTACAGAATGACTTTTGTCTACATGTGCCAATCACTTACGACAAATTACTTAGGACGATGAAGTTTTATGAGTTATTTTACGAGCAAGTGATCGTTGAAAGGGCAGGTTAAACTGCTGCAATCACACTTAACAACATCCAGTTTTAGACCTGTTTCATTCGTGAAATATGAGCGTTTACGGATTAAATTATCTTCCATGTGTGCCTTAAAACAATATTATACCCTTAATAAAAACGCGCACATTCTAATCCGAATGAGCACCCGCATTATTCGGAACAAATCAGCTAACCAATATATAAGTGAAGTTATTCACATACCTTCCTGTAACCATGGTGACTCCCATGGTCTAGTAGATAAGTATCTGGACTACAAT
>JTDE01000201.1:64807-102187 GCA_014338405.1 Paragonimus skrjabini miyazakii | reverse complement strand
TCGATTCTTCGACGTGCGTGGTGCTCATGAGACCCAATCAGGTCAAAACAGCTGTCCACCACTTCGCTGGTGGTCACTGGGGCCAACTCTGCAGAAAACTTCCCAACTCCTTCAGAGGCCGTGGTGGTTGCTGGATCGTTTGCAAGCCAACCACAAAACGGCCGATCTTTTTCAGCCTATTAGCAAAGGGAAGCGCAACAGCTAAGAAAATTAATTACGTTGCAGCTGACAGCTATTTTGTGGTCCACTCGTACATTTCTGTGCTTATGTACTAATTGGCACAGACTGTTCATTTGAATGTTGTCAGAAATGACGCTAGACTCAGCCAATAAGTGTAAGGCTTAATGCAACACTCCTCTGAATGGTCCTTGTGATTTATTCCGCAAGTCGTTTCTTCCGTTGAATTGACTTCTACCTCTCTGTTTTCTGACTCGTCAGTGCACGGTTGGTAAAAGAATACAGTCGCAAATTTCATATGCTTCTTTCGTTGACCACCTCAGTTTCGGTCACTATCAAATATGACTTAAATAGTTGGCGTAATGGTCTTTCCGGGCAGCAATAAATTAGGACCAAAATTGTGGTAATGACCTATTCGTGTTTAACAACACATGAACTTGATAGCTTTTCAGTTTCAGGTTTGTTGGTTCCGATAACTTCTCCGGGTGAACTGTGGTGAACCCCGTCCGCATAGTGTTCGGAGACTTTGAATCGAGTTCTTAAGTTCCATTTCTTTTGAGTTTTAAACATTCCATCATATACGATGTTAGATTTTGTGTCAGTCTCAAAGCCCAGAGTGGTTCATTGATATTTGCAATTAAAATTTGGAAGCAACCAGTCTGAGATCGTGCATCTCAAGTTACCGTACATCTATCAGAAGAAGAAGCAACTATTCACTCTATGTGTACAGTAGCTTGTCTAAAATTCTGAAATTGATGGCAACTCGAATACCTTAAATTTGACGTAAGGCTGAGACACCTGATTGTCCTATCAATCAATGAGGTTATCCTGATTAATTATACATAATCAAGAAATATTTGTTGATTCGTTATCCACGACTACTATATTCTCCAGTGTTTAACGCTGACGTTCACGTACCGTAAAACCATGAAAAGAGAAAAATGAGCAAAGTCTAGTTTGTAAAGTTAAATAGAAAGTAGATAACAGATTAATGCTCAAAGAATACATATCTGAACCTAAGTATTCAGCATCACTATACCAGTACCCTGCAAACAAACAAACGCAAGGCACGTGAGAATCAAGCGATGACAGCAATACATGTTTGTAGGTACTTTGGTTCATTAACTGAACTTACACCGTAGATTATTCTGACAAACGGTGATCAACTCCCTGTCTATGCACTGGATTAAACAGTATCTGTCCTGGCGTTTTTAATCACCGACTCACACACACCGTGACACATCGTAACTATAACCTACTGATAGCTGTCTATTTTTGTATCAAGTTATCGTTTACCTCCTTCGCCAAGTGCACATGACATTAACAAGGTCATCTCGACGTGCAAGACGATTGGTTGACATCCAGCCCAGTTACTTAAATCCATGTCTCTTTAAAGAGTGAACGACTGAACTCTCTTGACCTTCACCATTGAATATCTGCAGATTAACTTCATTGTAACTCACCTTATAATGTTATCCGGATGCGTGCGATTAAACACGTACATCGATGACTGAATATTCACAGACCGACATCTCCCATCCAGAGTAGCCGCGATTCACAGTTACAAACTAATACCACACTCTTGGTCGCCTAAAACATAATCCTTCCCTAACTCTTAGACATTCGCCTCGCTTTCATTAAAACTGGCGTTTTCACACATTAAAACTTCACTGTCTGCAATGCGGATGTTTACACACAGAGACCTCATTGCAACCCATGACCTTACGTATACATATTTCTGAAATATTTAAACGATCCATTCATTTTTACACGGTGAACATTGTGAACCAATGGATAAGGTTTACCCAACCCGGTAAAAACTCTTCCCGATTCTTCAGAATATATTGACCAACTAACAGTCTGCTTATGCTTTCTTGATAGCTAAATTTCCAACCGGATCTGGAAATTACAGCCATGTACTCCTCGGAAGGTGAATGTGTCAAGTTCGAAAAAACTACCTACCCGACTGGGAACGTTGAAGAATGGATGCTGGAAATCGAGCGCCTGATGCGATTTTCGTTACGTACTATCATCGGACGTGCCATAGACGCCTATTGTAAGACTCCGCGCACTGAATGGGTATTGAATTGGCCCGGACAAGTCGTGATTGCCGTCTGTCAGACATTCTGGACCAGCGAAGTAACGGAAGCTATTGCATCGGATAATGTGCAGCAACTGTACCCTAACCTGCTGAAGCAGCTGGATGGCCTACGTGAATTAGTGCGCGGTAACCTAACCAAAATCGGTCGGATGACCTTGTCGGCTTTGATTGTGATAGAGGTGCATGCACGTGATGTGGTATCCCGAATGATGGAGGAGGGGGTTAAAAACGTGAACGACTTCGAATGGATTAGTCAACTTCGTTATTATTGGAACCCACAAGAAGAAGAACTGAAACTTCGTGCTGTCAATGCAGAATTCAATTATGGTTATGAATATTTGGGTAATACCACACGACTGGTGATTACCCCGTTAACGGATCGATGCTACTTGACACTTACCGGAGCACTGCATTTGAAATTTGGTGGAGCACCCGCAGGTCCTGCCGGAACGGGAAAAACCGAGACAACGAAAGATTTGGGCAAGGCTTTTGCAATTCAGTGCGTCGTATTCAACTGTTCCGATCAATTGGACTTCATGGCTATGGGTAAATTCTTCAAAGGTCTTGCCTCAGCTGGCGCTTGGGCCTGTTTCGATGAGTTCAATCGAATCGATATTGAGGTGTTATCGGTGGTCGCGCAACAAATTACCACGATCCAAAAAGCTCAACAACAACGTCTGGACCGGTTCATCTTCGAGGGCGATGAATTGGTTTTGAAACCTTCTTGTGCTGTGTTCATTACTATGAACCCAGGTTATGCCGGTAGAACGGAATTGCCGGACAACTTAAAGGCGCTATTCCGTCCGGTTGCTATGATGGTGCCAGATTATGCGCTTATTGCGGAAATCTCGTTATTCTCTTTCGGATTCTCCGATGCACGTCTACTGTCCAAAAAGATCGTGACCACTTTCAAACTGTCTTCCGAACAGTTGAGCACTCAAGATCACTATGACTTCGGAATGCGCGCGGTGAAAAGTGTTATATCCGCTGCCGGAAATCTCAAACGGCAAAATCCAGAAATGGATGAGGTAAGTGACCTGTTGACGAGATGAAATGAATAAGTGTTAGGCAGTTTAAATTGATGACGTTTTGCCACAGCTCCTTGTATTTATTGAATAAATCTTAATTTAGAGTCTAACATGAATATATGCTTACATGTTTCAAGCGTGCACTGTCTGGACGGATGTGACTGATGTTGTCTCCCAATACTACAGCTGTCGTATATTCTGACTGTCTCAAGATTGAAGACTTGCTCTGGTAGGTTTGTGCCCTAGTGACGGGTCGATAATGGTCCACTTTTCAACTGGCCTATATAGACTATTTCGTCAGGGGACAGAGACCAAAACTTTCCAAATCCTACTCACGTGCACTAAATATACTGGTGGTAATTTGTACTTGAACAAATAAGATAGCATATCTGTGGATATCGGGTTACAAGCTTAGTTCCGTTCATCACTGATTCTATAGAAATCGGTTGAAATGAAGGCTAATAACTTGAAATAATGCTCCCTCGATTAAAGTCGCATAAGTCCTATGGTAAAGAATAAACTGTATCGTGTACGAACATTTAACTTTAGTTAAATCAATGTTAGTGACATGTACGAATAAGTATAACAATAGTGAATACTCACTGTCGGAGCTCGAAATGGTTAGTGCTCGCGAACAGTGTTCTAATGACAACCAAAAAAATAAACTTACGAGAACAATTATAATGGGGCGCAACAGGAATAAAGTGAATGTGAAACTCACGGCAAGCGCCTAAAAATAGCGGTGGTGGGTTATATGAGGTCTAGAGTGTTAATTAAACTGAGGATTACTGATGAGTAGTCGGGGATTTGGTTAATTTTAGGTTGAACACCACTCACAGTTGATCATAGCTGTAGCATCCCCATTGACATTCTAGTCGACCTTTTTCGAAAACAAGCACTAGACTCGAGTTCCGCTCTCAGTAGAGCTCGTCAGTAGTGCATATGCTTACCACGACCAAGGTCTGATCTCCACGCCACGCTTTCTTGAGCAAACGATGTGAACAACTGCGACACTGACCTCACACGACTGAATTATCATATCTGAACGTTCAACCACTACCGCTTGTGAGTAGTGATCAGGTTGCCAGATCGTTTCAAGAGGAGAGACAGTAACTGTCCCGTTAACTCCAATCGATAACTCCGCGATTAGGACTTCTGAAACGGGTTGAAATCTCCGATCTCACCAAAACTGCTAGACGATATTCCTGATTACGGACGTGTAGTCAACACGGTTACCTTACGAAAGCGTGGCCGGAGTTCAAATCCCGGCCGTGGCAAGGATATACACTATCGACGAGCTCTAACAAAAGCAAAACTCGAGTCTAGTGCTTCTTCTCGAAAGTGGTTGACTGGAAAGTCTATGTGAATGCAAAGGTTGCGGTCAAATTTGAGTGATGTTCAGCTTTAAACTAAGGATTGCTAATTTTTGCGGGAAATGTGCTAGACAGTTACAGAGACGTAGACTAGAGGAAGAGGAAGAGCGGAATATAACCTGAGTTTCAGGCAAACGGTTTTCAGAGTAGACATACGTTGAATACGAAATCCTGTGTCCTAAATCTGGTGGAACTTAATAGTAATCTTCTTTGTTAACAAAACAGGAAGGTTTAATGCAGCTCATTCTATGCAAATATAGATTAAGAATACCAGATGAGCCATCTAACTTATTCAGCATAAAATTCTCTTACTACGTAATCTGATATGGACTGAACCGTCAAACTTCTTAGGTCATCCTGTCAGTAAGTACTGTGTTCTGAAACTACTTCTAGTAATTAGGTCCATTCTGCCCCTCTCCTTTTTTCTTTTCTCTTCCTGTACCGGGGTTTCCTGTTTTTTGTGTGATTGTGTGGCAGTTAAGCATCAGTGAGAACCACTGATGTATTGTTTATGATGATGATGATGTGTTCTAAATGTGAACGTTTGAAGTGTATCGCTTGCAGACCGGACCCTAAAGTCAATTGACGTACGCGTTCAGTGACTCTGACAGAAAAGGCGAGTGTGAATCCGCAATGCTTATAAAGATACACCGTATGGTTTGTTTAGTACATTTTGTACTGCGCTTTCGTTCTCGTGTTTGCATCTGTTATTTTAAAGCTTGTCTCGCTAGTTCAGAACCTCCAATTAATTAGTGACCACAACTGTCATCACCGGCCGTTCCCATAGTTGCATATGTGATCAAGGGCTCACCGCGTGTGTGCACCTAATGGGTCTTAACAACCGCGAAATCACTCACAAAGACTAGTATCTATCGCATTTCCACAAACTTTTTCAGTTAGCCTCTTTAATAAAGAAGCACTATATCCCAGTTTCGTTCTTTGAAAAAGTGATACTTCTTTTAGAAAAGGTTAGCTGAAAAGTTGAAGATAATATGACAGCCGCAAACGATTGTGAGTGATATTCAATACATACTGACCACGGATCCCTCACTAGTAACCAGTGATGACTCATTCAATCTCTCGTGTTGTTTGGGCTCCATCTGCTACGAGTTTTGACTGAATCTCACCATCGCATTGAGATATTTCACTGAGTGTTAAAATAACCCCATCTCCGTCTTACTCACCTCTTACATCACCAATTATTAGTGATCAAAATATTGCTCAACACATTTACCGATTTCTGCGATTTCGACGTAAAGATAAATTTTAGTCGTAGGGTTGTCGGATGAATCCGACATGATAGTTAGTGTATCATCTCTTGGGGCGACCGAGCAATCTGAGTATTACTCACAAACCAATGTGGCCAAGCGTTCGCATAGAACAATTTGGTCGTGCCTAGTGAGGTCAGTGATGCAGTGGTCAACACGGATATGTTGTGAGAACATGGTCGAATTTCGAATCCCGGTTGTGACACCACTAACGAGCTTTAACAAGAGCGAAACTTGAGTCCAGTGCTTCTTTTTGAAAGATGCTGGTTGAACAAATCAATGGGAATACAGCAAATGTACACTGTCTATGCCACCCTACCTCGTGAAGTTGATGTAACCACTCAGCAGCTTGAGTCAACTGAAATTATGCACATGTCCTGTAAGTGCTACTGTCATCCACACATATCCATAGATTCTGGCGACTAATCCTCGCAAGAAGTATTAACAACTTAGTTCATTGTCTGACTTTCAGGGAACCGAATGGTGTCAGACGAGACAACCTAGTAAATGCTGTTCACTTTAAACGGTTAGATAAATAATTGTAAACACCTCCAATTAAAAGCAACAGAAAATGTTCAAGACAACACCGAAGCCAGTAATTCAATAGAACACCGTTCTTTATATTGCTTCCCCTCAAACTGATACCTATTCACGATCAGTTTCTTTCTTGTTTTTTAATTTCTCCACTGGGACTAGTAACCTGTTGGAAGGATAATTAAACTGGCAACTTTTCCGCTGCGCTCTACAAATCCTATTCATTTGACAGTTCATCATAAAGGTCTAAACATGAAGAAGAGCGTTTGTGGAGTGCATGACTGATAGTGAGAATCTGAATATAATTGTACGAAAACCGATTGCTTTATGGCGTATCTCATAATTAACTACATATTGTTTAGTGTCTGCGCAAACCGACTGTTGAATTCATCTTGCAGCTATCTAAAAAGAAGAGAATTATTTGAATTGATTGAATTTTCTCGGGATATTATTCATGGCACAGAAACAGATGGACCTTCAAATCTACTTCCAGACTGTAACCGTCATCGTAAAGCACCGGTTTACACATTATGATATACCATGCTTACTGCGACTTGTTTGTTTCTTGTAGTTTAGCAGCAATCACTCTAACAGCAATTTATTAACCCATTTCTAGGATCTTATTTGTCTGCGTGCCATTCGGGATGTCAATGTGCCAAAATTCTTATCGGACGATTTGAAACTATTCAACGGGATTGTTTCAGATTTGTTCCCGAACATTCGGTGCGTTCTCAATCGTTTTTCGAACATTTTACCATACCAGCGATGACAAAGTTAATTACCTTTTTGTCTCATTTAATTCCCCTTCTCTTCTTCCCATTCTGCTTTTCAGTTATCTGATGTAAGTTACCTACATTAATGTTTGTCACCGGGCACATTCTTTTCGCATAATAGAATGTGATATTTCGATAACGTTTAATTATCTCCATTTTAGGGAAGCGCCCGTAGATTACGGTGATCTGACAACTGCTTTGAAAACATCTTGTGGTAAAATGGGTTTGCTTGATGTTGAAGGTAAGTATAATTGATTTTTAGTCTGTCTCTAAGTCTGCGTTCAAAACCGTCTCGATTTTTGGAAATCAAATGTTATCCGCCCCGTTTACGTACACAAGGACAATCTAGGGGCCACCGGGAACTGACTAAAAGTACACACGGACGCCAGTTTCTACTGTGGTTAAAAATGAATCCTATATAATTTGGCGATAATAAAATGGTGCCCGTTATGAGGTCGGGTTAACTGTTGGAAGAGAGTGTTTACACAGCGTATGTACGATGCACAGGATTCGTTGGAGTAATATGAGAATTCATCGAGCTGAGTTACCTTGATAACTGTTACACGATCTATACTCTTTGTATCCAATGTAACTGAGCGGTAGAGGATTGGATAGAGTTCACAACCTGTGTGAATAAGACAACACTCTCTTGCCCTCTCTCTGTCTACATGTAAAGTTCGCGAGAGTTTAGTAGCAAGGTCTTAGAACTACCAAACTAAGGACATATTGCTGAACCCCGTTCACACTATGAGAACTGCAGTGGTAGTCTGACAAATTAATTAGAGCCACCGAACTGGAATCCGGTCTGTACTTCACTTATTTAGTTTTCCTTGGGTTTAGAGGATCAGTATAAAATAAAGCTATTGAACGGCTTAGACCCCAAACCACTGTTTAACAACGTTTACGATGTTTGTTGACAAACTTGTGTTACATAACTTATTTGCATAGAACAATGAGAAGACGCAGTTAATGTGATGTTTTCCGGAGTAGCATTTCATATATTCTGATCACATATGAACATGTAACTAAATTCCACAGGGCGAGAGTCATGGCCCAAGAGGTTAAACAGTCTAAGTCTGCCACATCCCACTGTTTATACAAATACTACTATAGTTGCAGTATGAGCTGTATAGGGAAGACAAACCAACAACTAGTTGTTAGTATCAAGGATCATATTCCCAAATGGTTTAAAATTCAGTTAGAAACTCCAGGTACTTGTACAGATGCCGACGGACGGCACCTAGCCTCATCAGTTGTAAAGCACATAATACAAACAAGACATTGAATCAAAGTTCATGAAGCATTCTCCTTGATTTTTCAGAGCAACCAGAAATGTATACTCCAGTTTGCTGAGGCTTTGACTATTAAACGTCACAGTCCCCCCCCCCCGTGTGTTGAAAAACAATTTATTTTGACGCTCCGGCTACCCCAGTAGTCGGCATTCCCACAAATTTTATTTCCAGTTATTGTGTCCGTCTGTTTAATTTCTTAAGCCATGACTCCCGTCCTGTGGAAATTAGTTATATGTCCATGTGTGATCAGAATATACGAAATTTTACTCCGGAAAACATCTCATCAATTGCATCTTCTCTTTGTTCTATGCAAGTTCATCAAGAGAACAAACTTTTAGATTTCTTCAAAGGAGATACCCAAAGGATAATATCAGCAAGCATAACTTATTGTCACGATAACCAAATGGTTTTAAGGTCATTTTCATTTAGACTATCATTGTCAGTCGGGATTAATAAGATAGAAGTGGATGAAACCTGATGTTCTGTAATTACTGCGCCCTTGAAGGCTTGTCATTGCATACTCTTAAAAAAGGGACGCGTATCTCATATAACAGTCCAGAATAACTGCTTTCAATCGAAATAACATAATTATTTTCAAGTTGAATATCACCCACAATTGATCGCAGTTCTCGCATACCCATAGATTAACGAGCCTGCCCCTTGCGAATAGCAGAAGCACTAGACTCGAGTTTCGCTCTCATTAGAGCAGCTCGTCATTAGTGCATATCATCGCCACTGTCGGGACTAGAACTCCGGCCACGCTGTTTATGAGGCAATCGTGTTTACCACTGCACCATTGACCTCACATTAGGCACGACCGAATTATCATATGTGAACACTTAACCACTTTCGCTTGTGAGTAATGATGTTGATAATTGCTGGATATATAGGGACGATGGAACCAATCGGCTTGATATGGATAGATTCATGTTTTCAGTTAATATAACCACAGAATATTGCTGCTAGCCTAGATTAAGTTTAGGTGTTATACAGTTACAGTTGAAGAGAGTGCATGAAGTGAATTTATCACACGACATTAGTGTTTTATCTGTGTTGTTCATTTGAACAAAAGGGACAGATTGTTTCACGTTCAGAAAAAGTGATATTCAATGCATTGACCAGCACTGTAAGAATGACACGATTGCTTCTAGGCAGAATTCTCACGTTCTTGAAGCTCATAGTCCATTACGCATCAAATGATTAGCACATAACTGTCAGTTTCTAGGCTTATGCTGGTCTTTTGAAAAACATTAAGTAATGTTCAGACTGAATGTTCACAATCCACCTACTAAAATTGTTGTAAACTTTTCGAATCTTTCAACTCAATATCATAGCTGTGTTAAGATCAGTGGAATATTTTGGCTTAGACTCTGACGGAACAATCAATTAATGACACTCTTTAGTTCTTTCCTTCCGACTCGCTCAGTAAGGGTTTGTTAATCTCAAGGCACCAACTGATTTAGAAGTGATAACTTTCTTATGATCCATAGATAGCATTAAATTATGAGAAAAACTCAGATTGGAAATGAGTAAACTATCGATCGGCTAAATAAATCAAAAGCCCATCTTGTAGTCCCAAAATGTTAGTGAAAAATTTTAATTTATGATAAAGACAACATTGTGCAAAAACTTTGATGTCTTGTGCTGCTATAGACGCTATCGAGACGCAGCTCACTAGGTTATACATGCACTTCTGTTGGACAATTCTACATGCTAACTATCACATACTAACCGTACCATCTTCGGGCGTTTCGCTAAAATTCCAGTTCCTTTCAGTGTGTACTGAGTCCGATCAATAAATCATTTCAAACGACGCTATAGACTGTTTTGAGATTCGATAGTCACTAATCGCATAAGCACTACCGGTTTTCTTTCTTGGTTTGGTTTACCGAGTGGACAAACCGCATGGAAAACGCACACAACGATCACTGGGTTTTTAATTTCATTATTTCTTGTTTTTAACATACCTTCTGGGAAACAAGAATTTTTTATGCTATCCACTATTTGAAGTTCCCTGTTTGATTCGGTACACTCGTCGAGTTTGTTGTATCTCATCTTTTCTTTTTGTTTGCAGGATTTTTACATAAGTGCATTCAACTGTTTGAGACCACGGTTGTTCGTCACGGCTTGATGTTGGTCGGTCCAACTGGGTCAGGAAAGACGAAGGTGAGGACCGACAGTCAACTGCACTGTTTTGCTAAATGTGCTAGTAACAGACTTAGCGAGGTCAAGTCTTGCTTGTCAAACTTTGTGTTACTTATTTCTTGTTAAATTCCCAATGAGGATGTTCAAGGGCTCTACATCATACGTGATTGTTGACAACCCATTCTGATGAAAACGGTAGCACCCAGGCATTCCGGTTACAAAGGCGAGTCTGCGTCAACATAGGACTCATTCGTTTCCCTGGGGGGTGATAGGCTAGTATGTACCACCAAGTCGACTTGATTATGACGCATCCACACGATCCGACATGCGCTAACTACAAGTCACACCCAGTTAGAGGTTTCCGTTGTAACCAGGTGCAAAACAGTCAGGACCATCCGGTTTTAGCCTGCACCAACGTGTCGACGGTTTACTCCTGCAACTTGACTTAAGGCACAACAGTCCAGAAGGGACGGAATGATGTATCACGCTGTGTGTGTTTGTATGTGCTGTCCTCTTCGGGGTTGAGGTCCTCCTGACTCACACTGTTTGTGTTTTGAAACGTCAGAGGAGACACCGGCTAATCGGAATCAGTAACTTGAATGGTGCCACAATTTGTGGGCGTCGATCGAGAAGTAAATGGAACAATACAAGCTGCAGATACTACCTTACCATCCCTGTGAACTCGGCGGCTTGTTTGTAAAGTGTTGGGACCTTGGTATTCACATTCAGACGTAAAAGCTTTGGTAGAACTTAAATCTCAAGGACACGCCTCAGATTTTCTTCCCGTTCGAGACTTGCTCTCTTTCGCATAGTTGTCTGACACTTGAGCATCAGTGTTTCAGATATGTTGTTGACATAGGCTTTAATCGCATACTGGAAAGCATAAGGATCATCACATGTCCACAAATGGGCCATGTGTACCAATCAAGTGCGCCTAAACCTTCATACTTTGCGCCTTGTCAGAACTATGTGCAAAAACTCGAACAAACGGTTTCGACAACCGGTTAAAAATTAGAGACAAACAATTGCCTAGAAATTGACATCGGTTCGAATCAAAGCAAGACAATAGCACATACGAGATAAGCCCAAAGATTAGTAGAGAAAACTAAATTAGTTTTACTTGGATTCTACAAACAGTCAAAGAAAACAGAATAAGGCTATAACAAGCAACCGAAAGTTTTTAAAGCTTAGTAAGGTAATTAGAAACGAATTCTAGCAAAGAATGTTTAGCCGAACTTAGTCGAATGACATCTATGCGGTTCAGAGTTGTAAATATTAGTAATAGGTTAGTGAAGTGAATAGAAACGAAGTTAAACATTAAGTGAACCTGAATGGCCAAAGTTCGTCGACTTCGTCGGGGATTAGGCGACGCCTAGTATTGTTCGACTATGATGTCGTATGGATGATTGTACAGCATGACTAATCTTGTGATGCGAAACTCTTTGTTGATGTTTCGTTTGAGACTGAAGTGAGACGAGCAACTTGTTTGAGTAGTTACCCTCTTGAACATTGGAGGATGAGCGTGAAGACTGTCCACTGAGGACGCGTACCTCGCCAAACGCGGGTTCGGTCGATCGGATGCGGTAGAAAGAACCGGATCGGATTTGGGACAGTTCTAAGTCTAAGGCGATTGCATCCGAATTCCGAAATTGTTGCGGAGATACGATACCGCCAAAATGTTTAGCAAACGAACTCGGTAATTCGATAGCACTCACCCCCACAGTGTAGGTTCGGTAGAAAGCGTCCTTTCGTCGTGAATGCAAATCCAATAAGATGATGTCACAGGTCACTGGGCGACAGGATAAATAGAGTAGATGGGATGGGGTAGACAGACCACCATGTTACAGGGTGGGGGTGTAGACAGGTAGGAGTAGGTAAGCATGTGACTCTAGCGTACATGGTTGGGTGCTGGATGGATGTGTCGATCGCCTTTATGAAAATGAAACCAATCTATGGGTGGCGGCTCGATTGGTCCGTTACGTCAGGCTCCGCCATACTACGCCACACGTCAACCACCAATGTATTTTTTTCTGTGGCGGTTATGAATCCGCGGGTTTACAGGACACGTTTCATTAATGAGAACCAAAATCATGAGATTTTCTCGCAATAGCCGTTGTCAGTTGGTAATCTTCATTCTTGTCGTAACCCTGTGTAATGAGAACACGAAGTATAGCAACTCACCCAGAACAGAGCCATAATGAATGTGTCATATTAGATACAACTATGACCAGTTTGACAATCAGCCAATCAGAAGGCAGAAATTCAGTGATCCAATGTGGCCGAGATGCCAACGCCTAATTAGATGAACAAATGTCAACCGGACGGTAGACAAAGGTCAATCGCCCATCTCCGACGCTGTGAACGTGGCAGCAACAGGTGTTTATTTCTACCTTTGAAATGTCTTACGGTTCTTCACTCTACCCGAGATTACAGTCAAGTATCGGCATTTTTCTACTAAATCCTCGTTTTCAATCACAGTTACAGACCATTCGCAAATATGGATTTGTGACGGGATTTCGAAGATAACCAGATTAGATTACTGATGAGTAGTCGAGGATTTGGTTAATTTCAAGTTGAACATCACTCATATTTGATCGTAGCCTTTGCATTCAGATAGACTTACCAGTCAGTCTCTTTTGAAAAGAAGCACCAGACTGGTGTTTCGCTCTCACTAGAGCTCATCAACTATGTGATGTTCAACTTGAAATTAACCAGATCCCCAACTACTCACCAGTGGTCAAGAATATCGCCTAGCAGGTTTAATGAGATCGGAGAGTTCGACCTGTCTCAGAAGTCTTAATCGCGGGATTATCGATCGGAGTTAACGGAATAGTTACTGTGTCTCCTCTCGAAACGATCGGGCAACCTGATCATTACTCACAAACGAAAGTGGTTGAGCGTTCGCAGATGATAATGTAAGGTCAATGGCGCAGTGGTAAACACGGTTGCCTTATGAAAAGCATGGCCGGAGTTCTAGTCCCGGCAGTGTCAAGGATATGTGCTAGTGACGAGCTCTACTGAGAGCGAAACTCGAGTCTAATGCTTCTTTTCGAAAGAGGCCGACTGGAATATCTATGGGAATCAACTGTGGGTGATGTTCAACTTGAAAATAACCAGAATACTAAATAGATGTTCCATGTTGGCTTCTCACCAGTGAATATTGAACACGGACGAATGCACCTAAACAGTTCGGTACGATGATTCCCTCATGCTTAATACGCAATTAACAGAGTATAGCAGTGTTCAACACCCCTATTTCACAAGCTCGGGGGTCCAAGTTCTGATCACTGTTCTAAAGGAAATTTCCAGTGCTGATGAACCTCAGCAACAGCAAAGCTCACTTCAATTGCTCTATTTCGAAGGTCAGTCGGTAAATGCTAGCCGGCTTGTAAAAGTTATGATCTATTTTGTTTACCTTGTAGCCATCGATATCCTTGACTGTTCCCTGAAGTGACATTCACCTGTTTGTTCAGTCTAATCATTCACGATAGTGTAAATCAACTTGTTGAACCAGGGAGTTTTCAGTAGTTTATCGAAAACTTTTCAGACAGTGTGTGCCTAATAGTTCGGAACAGGTCGATATAAAAACTAGACAGCAGAACACTACATGGTTCTAGATTATAAGCTTTTTTGTATCTGGGACCCACGGAGCAGCATACGGGATGGAATTAATATCCGAATCGGTGAATGAGGCCCTGGCCACCGTTTGCATTCTACTCTATTGAAGGACTCCAGGATGCTCACCTGCAAACCTACTGCGTAATGACTGTCCGTTTACTGGAAACTATGAGGCCAGCTGCCACTTTGCTGGCCAGATTGAAGTCATCTATTGTCAAGATGTGTGAGGTAACGAGACCATCAAAGTACTGTGCCAAATGGATGCGAATGTGGGCGTATGATATTCGCGCTAGTCACACTACGCGTGCGACGCAATCGATGTGAATAGACAATAAACCAGCGGCTGTCTCAAGAACGCCTCACGAATAGGTGACCGGGCACTTGCCTTGCTACAGTAAAACCACTTTGTTTTAGAGGATGATCCATTTCAACTTTGCTCCAGAGAGCATAGCCCAACTGTCTTACATGACAGTCGGCTGCCCATACACTTTGTTTCATGCACTCTCGGGACGACATCATCACTCCCAGCCCTCCCTAGAGCTGACTTATTCAGTGTGCAAGTGATGTATTCCTAACTCACCCAGACAGACAGGAAGAGCGAAGACTGTCCAAGCTTCTGATCAACATATGGCCGAATAAGAAAGTAGCATGTCTTACACATTCAGCCACATTGGCGAGAACAACGCACCAGTCTAAGCTAATCACAATGAACGTCAGCGCATGTATGATCGATAACGCTGTGTTCATGTGACAACTGCTATGGTCTCCCAAATCAATCATAGCTTATCCTCAATTGAACGCAGTTTACTGTTGGTACGCATTTAAACTAGCCTGCATGATTGACAAGCATAACTCGCATACGTATTCTAATATCATTATGAGTGAACTATGATGTTTCCTGTTAGTCTTTGAAACAAAAAAGATCGTTTAAGATTCCAGGGTAATCGTTCAAGAGCAAACGTTCGGTTTAAAACAATCGGCCGCTTTTGTCACGTAAAAGTATTCAATAAGTTACAATAGATTGGTATCTGGTTCGCAACACCGATTCAAAGTTCATTTCAATTGACTTATTTTGTCCCGACAGTGTTATAAGGTTCTCCAAAACGCCCTCACCTCATTACGTGAGAAACCTTCACCGGACGGTGCTTTCTTCCAGTCAGTACACACCTATGTGCTAAATCCCAAATCGATCACCATGGGCCAGTTATACGGTGAATTTGACATGCTCACACACGAGTGGACTGATGGCATCCTGAGCACGCTGATTCGCCAAGGCGTGAACGCAAACAACGCGGACAAACGGTGGTACGTGTTCGATGGTCCTGTAGACGCGGTGTGGATCGAGAACATGAACACTGTGTTAGATGACAACAAGAAATTGTGTCTTAGCAGTGGAGAGATTATTAAACTCACGGAAGAGATGACCATGATGTTTGAGGTAGCCGATTTAGCCGTAGCATCCCCGGCTACGGTCAGCCGATGTGGTATGGTCTATTTGGAACCTACCATTCTGGGGCTAGACCCATTTGTGCAATGCTGGATCCGAAGGTTACCCGACGCTATCTTCACCCATCGCGACAAAATGCTCACCTTGTTCGATTTATACATGAATGTAAGTTGTTTTTTCCCCATGTAAATGGGTGGTGTACTGCATAACGCTGAAGAAAAGCACTTCATTGAATGGTGATGGAAACCGTCTATGCAATTTTTCTGAGGTAGTAATAAAAACAACAATAGTCGATTGTATATCTTTCTTGTCTGCAACGCAACGGTTAACCGTTCGCTTGGCTGTTGTTATCTGGGCTCGATGCTGTATATTATTGATCACCCAGTAACCAAAGTTTTAACGCTAGCGAGCAACACCGTTTTGATAGCAGTCTGTCCATATGACTGACTTTAGTATGGTTTGCGTTGTTGTAACGAAGCAAACAGTACTTTCATGAATCAAACCGTGGTTGTTGTACATGGAAGCCGTATGATAGTCATCAAGGTTACGTGTGTAGTATGTACTCGGTAGGATGACCGAATAAGTGATGTTGCAACCGGTTAGAAAAATATTCTGAATAAGAGCTAGAAAAAGAAATCTCGGAGAAGTTAAAGACGGCGCCCACTGAAAAAAATGGGGGATTGGTAAGTTGTAGGCTGATGACTTCATGACGGGTTGATTTCTCACTATGATGTGAACAATACTAGGCGTCCTGCGTCGATTATAGGTGGTTGTAGCGTCACGTTCCATGTAATAGACAACGGCTCAGTAAGTTATTACAAATTGTTACAAGTGGACGATATGCCAAATTTACCATATGGCCAGTTCCATATATACTTAATTGTATTCTGCTCAGGCCGAACCAATATTTTTATACGACATGACTTTAGATGAGACCCATTTGTGAAAAATTAGGGCCTCTAATGGATTCAAACCAGCGACAGAAACAACATGTCTGAACGCGGCATCTAAAGTCATAAGCTTATCAAACTACCGACTAGTAACACGATTTCTATGCTTAACAGTGACATTGGTGGATTCCAGTGTAAACTGCTTGAGAAATCCTGCTGGGGCAGTCGATCCCTTGGACCATTTAATGAATTCTATATGACAATGGATTGAGCGTGTAACGGAGTCCAAATGCGATATTTCCGAGCCCCCGGTATTGTTTCTTAGTTCAGCTGATAGAGCGTTTGCCGCGTTTGGACATGTTATTTCTGTCGTTGGTTGGAATCCAGCCGAAACCCTGATTTTTTACAATTGGGTCTCATCTAAAATCATAAACCTGCCAAACTACTTATTAGTAACACTACATGAATTGATAATTTGGTAAATACCGCGACAGAAGTGCTATGTGAACTGTTCCTCTGAAAGAATTTTCGCTCAACGAGGGTAAGGTGGATATGTGACGTGTTGTTGTTAACGTTTCAGTGTCCACAGTGTGACTGAATGTTGTCATACTCTACTGATGAATTAGCTAAGCACAATTCCTTTCGGTCTACAACAAACGAGATTACAAAAGCGCAGACTTTCATACTGTCCAAGTCAGCAGGTTTTTGCTACCTAACCATAATTGACTATGGGGAAGTGGTCACATCTCCAACAGTTAAGTTTTCAGCTTGCTTGTGTCTGCAGAACATTACGTTATCATTAAGGTAAGTGTTATGAAGCCGACAAGAACAGTCGCAGGAACCGGATTTGGAATCAGCGGTAATATATATATGCTCATAACAAGAATTCTGAAGTCCACAAACCCTAACATTGTTGGTCTTGTTTCCATGAGTATTTATGATCGCGTCTACTTTTCAGTTTATGTGATATCGTCTACCCACAATGCACTTCTTAAACTGCAATATTGCTGTGCCGACTCTAAACACGGAAATGTAGAATAAACAGTCCACAAAAGAAAATAAGATGTGAAAAAGAGTGAATGTCTAACAGCTCGCGGTAAGGAAAGTTCCCGATTAAGTACACAGTCTATCATAATAAGTAATAAGGATCCTTTTGTAACCATCCAACTTTTACACATCGGGATAATTGTTGCTGCTATCCTGATAGGAAGAATATTAATAAATCTTCCTCACGATAACTCATAAATCGAGTGCGATCAATGAAGAGGGAGAGCACACTTGCTATTTTTGCCTATTTGAGTCAACGTGTTTTTTGTGTTAATAATGGCATTAAAACACCAAGGTACGGCAGTCTGACTCAAGCTCATTCACTGTGCTTATGTAAGCGAGTAACAGGTGCTGATCCGTGTCTAAAGTTCTTCTGAGAGAAGTTACTGATCAGTTCAGAGCGCATACCTTCCAGTAGATGAATTTCTCATTTGGTTGCTGGATTATCAGTGGGTCTACTGTGTGATAATGTTCTGAAAGTTGAGAGCTGATGATAATAGTGAATGCACCACAAATATTCCGAGATTGCTCCGATCCACCATTATGATGCAGTGCTCCATAGTCACATTTATACTATCAAAACATCGTTAAACGAATGAGAGTAACAGAAATGCCGATAATATTGTCCAGATGAGTTTGTGATTAACAGATTGTTCGTAGACAGTCACGACTGGAGCCTGAGACCAGCACAGGAAACAACGCACAGCCCAGTTATACGCGAAACACAGTTTTGTCCCCATGCGTATTTTTTTGCTTATCCGATTTCTTTAAAAACAACTCTCCTAGCGATGTTTTTCCGACATACGTGACCAGTACACCACGTATTATTCGTTACTCCCAAACTCATTATAACTAGGTTCTACGTGTCATAACCACAGTGTAATTTGTGAATTTGACGTTACACTAAACTATCGTTAGGTCCTGCTTTTGGCATACCGTCCTACTCATACTGTGGGAATTAAACTTTGCGAACATTAATTTGGCATACGGTAGGGCATAATTGTTTAGATGTCAAGCACGAAGTGGTATCACAGCTGTAAAGCCTCAACTCATCAATGAATGCGCGACAGTTGAAGTCATCCAAGTTGGACGCATAATTACGAGGGCCCCACTTTGCAGGAGAAACCGAAATGTTAAAATCAGACAGAATATCATGATAACTGTAATAATTCTGAACTCTGACAATTGTAAGTCATTTGAAAACTTTTTCTTTTTCTAAGGAAACGCTGCATTTCATACGCACAGAGACCAAAGAAGTCATCCCAACCACGGATGGTCAACTCTGTTTCAGTCTGCTGAAAATGCTCGAGTGTTTCTTTGTTCCGTTCACCCCAAAAGAAGTACGTCTCAATTTACTTTTGTAAATTACTCGATGTTTCCCAAATTAAACAGTGATCAAGAAGGAGCTGTAAGCTTTGGCTGTTCTGCAGATAAAATTAAAACCTGCATGTTTATTCTAGTACATTTTTGTCCGTCACCCGAACCACATCCCACTGGAGCTTGTCAATAGAAAGTATTTTAATTTGGTCTGTCCCAGAAATTGGGCTCTGACTCTTCCTTTTAGGAAGTCAGTGAGTTTAACTGTCAATGTCTTTCATATGTCAGTAAAGCAAGCCAAATTGCGTGTATGTGTACATAAAGAAGAATATAAATATTACATCATCGTCATCATCACAGACAACGATACATTAGTGGTTCTCACTGTTATCTCGAAATTGTACGATAACTTATTTCGTTGTTCCAAATACACTTCGTTCAATATACGCTAAAGGTACATCGACAAACAAGCCAATCCCAATTTGGGACATAAGTGTCATTGTGTATCCTATATGTATCATTTAGTTTTCATGATCCACAGACGACAACTAGTGTCATCCATTAGGTATAGTGCAGGTATAGTGCACCTGGTTATACAAGGCTCCCGTATACTATTTAGGGAACACATTGAATTGAATTCACTTGTTGAGACAAACGCATTGTGATACATGTATCACTGTATTCTGATGCTGAACGGGCTGAAGGTGAGAAAAAATAGCGTAAGAGAACCATCACTAAAGAAAACGACCGACAGAATAATCATTTTAAGAAGACTGACATTAAACGGAATACGTCATGAACATCACATGAATGTAATGGGTAGACTGTTTGAACTGAAACTGTTCAACATAGATTAAGTCGGTTTGTCAATAAATTCAGGAATTTTAAAAACCTACTGAAATAAAATAATTGCCAGTCATGGATGTAAAACTATTTTCTATTTCATGCTCAAGTTGTCACTGTTGTATCAAAGCGGTATTCGTCACTTTTTGTGGTTGTTAGTGAGAGTTTCACCATTCTGTTAATCCAGTGCTTAGATTCATCTGATAGAAGCACAAAGGTGGTTCACTTCTACAGGTCTCCGTTTGAAGTGCTATGCAACTGTAACCGGTCAACGAAGGTCTTATTCACGCTGATCTCTGTAGCCGTGGCCGTTTATGGTTGACTGTAATTCACCGTCTGTGTCTCACACGTTGAGTTGTCTTGAACCCCTTACTGGGCCTTCGTGCTAGAAGCGTTAATGTGTGAGCCAATACTACGTGATAAATATGTGGACAACACTGTCATCAAAATGATTATCAGCTGAGACAGAAGTGATCAACTGCAATATTGACTTCTTGTCTTGTTCGGTTGGGAAAGGTCAGTTACTGGGACAGGTAGACTAGGTCAAAGACAGAACAATGTATCCTGGGAGACAATGAGATAAAAAATGAGGGGGTAAGCAGATGTGTCCAGAAAGAATGGTGAATTCAAAATCGATGTGATCATACGTCTTTCGTAATAATAAGTGTCTATAAGTCTGTCCAATACAAACAAATCACCAGATTAACGGAGTTCGTCCATCTGGACTTTAGCTCCAACTATCCAGACGAATCATCGCACGTTCTATCTGTTTGATGGAGCCACGTATCAACTGTTGTGGATAACCCATTACTTTATCACATGAACAGAAATATTTATTTCAAATTGAATATCACCCACAATTGATCGCAGCTGTCGTATTCCCATAGACTTTCCAGCCAACCTCTTTCGAATAGAAGCACTAGACTCGAGTTTCGCTCTCGATACAAACTGTACGTATATATATGAGATTGTCTGTAGTTTCAACAGTTACTAGACAAAATAGCAACAATCACGATTGCTCATCAATTGTTTTTGTCAGGCTCCAACAAGCAGACTAAAGAAACAACAGGTAAGGTCATGTCTTCTCATATTTTAACTGTCACTACAAACAAACTGGTACGTGTGTGTGTGTGTGTGTTATCGAACCTTGTTGTTAACAGTTCTAATGAGCTGTACTCGCTAATCCTGACCGATTTAAATGGAATTTTCGTTTGATAACCTTTGAGTATTCGCTCAACAATTAATTGTTTCCGTTATTCTTCTTTTGTTCAATTTATCGAGTTCAAACGTTTCATACTGTTCGCATACAATAGCTTTGAATTCCAGATCGATTAGTTTTAATGAACTCTTTCAATGTTCTGTCGATTTTAGGCTGAAAAAACTAAGAACCTCAAGGCTCCATTACGTCCCATGCTGGCGGATGACAGAGACGTAAGCTAATTGGATACTGTCAGAATGTATTCTAAGACGCTTTTATGGTGGCCAACTTTTGCTGTGCACACGAAATCATGTATCCAAGGTTAATTGACCGAGTGTAGTCCACTGACGTGATTGACTAAAAGTGTTTAGTCTTGCCAAGAGGTGCATCCCCTAACGAGGCTGCCCAAACGAACTATACAACATCGATCGATCCAGTCTCGAAGGTATCATCGTATCTGATAGTGTGCAAAGCTGTGTGGAATGGAATGTCAGTTCATATGTATCAAAAGGTCAATAACACAGCGGTGTTGGGAAAAATGTTATTTCTATTTCCGACGTTTTGGTCACCAAGCTAACCTTGGTAGCCGTGGTAACCGAAACGTCGAAAATAAGAATAACATTCTCCTCAACACCGCTGTGTTATTAACCTTTTGACTCACCTAAATATCATCACGTGGCGCACAATATAGTTCACCTTATTGAAACGTCAGTAGTTTAAAGTGAAGTTGAAATATTTCATATTGCCAAAGGCAGACACAGCTTCGGGTGAATGGTTCTGTATTGCTTTAGACAGCCAATCAAATTGCAGGTGTGCAGTCGGATGCCTGTACGTTTCAAAAACCATATAAACCGTTTTCTCGTCTGCTTATTGACGCTCTCATAACCTAATCCCTTCTGATTCTGATGTGTAATTTTTAACAGGGACTATTTAATAGGGTCTCTTTTGACGGGATGGATGATAACCCAGTACGCGCATCGACTGTACACAAGACACCATTAAGGAGCATTCTCTGTTATGCTGGAACGGAAATGACAACGACCGTGTGCACAATACGTCTTACTCTCACTACCATGGAATTGCACTGATTTTAAAATGTTCATGCCTTTGTAAACAGCAGATAAACGCAGTTTCTGTGTATACCACATGTCTTCGATAAGACAAAAAGTGGGAGCATTATCCTTTGTTCCATTCAAGTTGTCCGAGTTTAGCTCACCATCAGTCGACATGCAGTGGTTGAAATCTGTGACTGTTGTGGTTACTGTGATTATTGTATTAGGATTATCGGCTAAATGTTAGCCAGAAATTAGAGACTACAAAGAGCAAACAAAATAAACGGAATGCACTTAGTAGGTGTGATGTAGGGTACATACGTGTGTGTGAACACCTCGTCCTTGGTGCTTCCTGTATTCTGGGAATCTGGATAAAACAAATGCCAATTGAAACACTTGGTGTGTGGGCATATGAACTGTGGCACCCCACTAAAGCAAGGTCCAGCAGGGGTCGGCTGCAATACATAGACTAGATACCAGATTTCGACGAACAAATGGTGACTTTAAAATAAGCAGTTTCTTCCGGTCAGAAATCTATCTACTTCAGGGTCCGAACCGTGATCGGCGATCATATCTACAGGGTTGGCCAATTTTGGACCATCACTTCTAATGGAAACTTCATAAGATTAGAAGAATGTAGTGTGTTTGGAATAAATTATCCTTTTTAAGAGTTTTTTAAGGGGAGATTGCTACATATCTCAGACGTAATAGTAGTAACGGAATTAGGAAGCTTACAAATCTGACTGATGTAATGACAAACGACGCATCCTGAGGATGATAAAACCTCTCAAACTTGGGATGGTTCGGAAACTGACCGGTTTTAGGAGTACAGTACAATGTATTGGGCTCACTTATTGTTAAATCGCCCCGCTCGGGTAAGGAGAACACGAGTCGGTAAGGCACAAGTACGAAGTGTATCGATTGGTTCCGTGGTACAGGCATATAAAGGATGAATAACCAAAGACAAGCGATCAATAACTAATTGGCGATTCGGCAAACACTTGTACACGTGATTCGTTAAATTGTTGCATGACTTATCTGGCATAGGTTAGGACGCGTGATTGCGTGGGCGTATGAGCGCGAGACTGACTGTCCGATTCCGATCCAACACTTATCACAATACCACAACAGCGCCACTAATTTCGGTTTCTCAATTTATTCCATAGCATGTATAACCACCAGTGAACAGCCTTCTCACGTAACGCCATGCGAGACTAAGGCTCAGCGTGAAAGCCCTCATCCCTCTAATGAACGCTATTCAATGAACAACTGGCCGTTGTCTCTTGCTTAATCCAGAGTGTGAAAAAATGCGCGGCATTGCAAACGGTCGTAAAACGGATTCGAAGTGATGAAGTCTACATACGATGATCAAAACGCTTAATAGCAGGCTTAATTTGTTGGTTCTAAACCACATCGGCGAACCGTATTGTTTCTGATAATCTAAGAAATACATGTATGACATTAGTTTATCAGCTTGTTATAAATGTATCCAACTTACTGATTCTCTTACCTGCTAACAAACACCAATTTAGTCTTGCACTCGTCGTACGTATCATAGAAACTCCGTTGAGCTTACCCTGCAAACCTATGGCCGTTGATTCGCCTGACTGATTCGGCCGTGTTCTGTTCAGACAAGGCTGATTATTTGCAGTTCATTCACTCCCAATTTCCTGAAAATTAGGGTTCGTGTGATTCACTGTACCTACGATTTGGGAGGTGAAAACTTTTATAAATGGGGTTGACATTTGGTTAATAATTTTCGGTCAAAACGCGTGCAAACGATAGATACTTCCTCAAATGTAGGAGCTGTGGGCCTGTTTGTCTATTATACTGTGTTTCATCTAGTATTTTGTGTGTCGTTGATAGTTTCTCTTTTAAATACTCGGAACGCTAGCTACTCACCAATACAACGCCTGTTGCAGAGACAATGCAAGTACGTATGCATATTAGCAGGCATTAGCGTGGACCGTCAACCGACGGGAATCACGTCAGGACACAAACTGCTTAAGGAGCTTTATACTACTGACCCTGGTAAAGCAGAAACCCCGTGATCCGAGAGCAAGTATCCACAGTTGTCTAGTCAATCTGTTGGATCAGACGAATGACGGCACTGCAGGCACAGCATGTGTGCGTTGAGTCAAGTAGCCTAGTTTAGGAGTACGGTATCAGTGTTGGGATGCCGCTAGACATCTGGCCATCTCTCGTCCCTTTTTTAATGGATTGGCTGGCCAGGCCTTGCCAGGCCCATGCTGTATGATCACTTGTTTCTGTCTGACCGACGTGAAATCATGAGGTGCTTAGATCGCCACGCTAGCTGCGCCACTCGGTTGCCAAAACTATTTGGCTCATGCGTCTCAAGTGTATTGCGCTATTGCGCCTTCTTGCTCGTTTTAGAAAATTCCGCCTTAGGGGCGCAACAGGGATGGCCCAGACCTGTGCCGACCTCATGCAATGGACCAGATTTCGGACGTACACAGTTAGCGCACTGAAACCCTTGAAGCGTCAATCCGGTTCGTTTGAAATTTGGACAGCCGTGCAGGCGTAGAGTGTGTACCGAGGTGCTTTTGCGTCACGTGGTAACCTCGCCAAATTATGCTACAGTCACTATGCTTTTAACGGTAGCCATGGCGAGAACAGCCATTGCTCGCAGCAGACGAACAAACAGCGCAAGCTGAATTTCGTTCAAACGGTCTCCATAAAAAATGAATTATGCACAGAAGTATGGAAAATGGACATGACAAACTAATTTGGCAATCTCAGATGGCTGTGCTGCCCTAAGACTTGTGCGCCGACTCAACGTAAACGTCACGTGTTTTGAGAACCGGGGAGACGTAATCACTTGGCCCAGTTGTCAGATTGCAGTATGAGTGGTTTGGGTGGAAACTATTCGCCGCATAACTATGTTGAGTGTGACTAGCTCTTTATCTGCACTTCTATAGTTCATGTCATCGTGAGAATGTGTACAATGATCGATTTGAAGAACACACGACAGAATTTAGTGGTACAATCATGGATGTATAAACAAAAGAATGGACAACCTTACTTCACTCTATTTCTAATGGATTGTGTATACCATTTGCAATCACTTTGCATATGCTGGTACGTCCAGACCAGAGAAAATAGTATATGAGAATACCGAACCATTGTTTGCATCTTTTTGCTTCATAAGAAAACTGTTGATTTTGAACAGATTTCTTGCATCTTAATCCTAAGCGGTCGCTTCTGTTCGTTTAGTGCAGTGGTCTAAATTATTTACGAAATGTTTTTCATTACAATCCCTATATCCTTTGTCATTTTAGCGTCAGGTGACAGAAGACGTGCTGGTTCGCATCGGCCAAGCACTGGAATCGTGGTTCATTTTTTCACTAATCTGGTCATTCGGAGCTACTTGCACCAATGAGGGCCGAGTGAAATTTGACGCCTATTTGCGACGAAAGATGAAAGAACTGAAGGTTACCAATATACACAATTGCAACATATTGATCTGTTCACTTTATTACGAATGATTAACTAACACTTTACTTGCAATTATCGATCTCCTGTGTAATAGGCTATTACCCTCTGTAACGTGTTTGAGACCCAGTTTCTGCGACCGCACTCAGTTAGGGAAGTATCCAGGCCATATGTGATTTCATTTATCACATGACAGTAAATACGTCGCGAGTTAAAGACTTGAAACCGTTCTATTTGTAACACACTCTACCTGGCGTTAAGCACAGAACAGATGATTTGTTAAGACGAAATACAATTTTATCAGAATTGATCATGTAATGGTAGACAGAAGTAGTCTAGATGCGGAAAGTTTTGGAGCCAAAACAGTGGTATTCATTTACCTACAATTTTAACCGAAGGTTCTCTCTTAAAATTTTGAATGTAACTCCCTCTTCGAATCCCATGGAAAAATGAATACCACAATGGATTCCACACTCTTTTCTTTCCCATATTTTTTTTAGAAAGCTTGCTAAATTACTGTCTCATAATTGTTTCACTATGATCTTGGTGATCCCACATCATTTCATCTAACGCAAACTGATCTGTTATCGATATAGCTGTGTAATTTGAGTGATAGACAGTAGTAGTACAAATAATTTGATATAACTGTTTATCAAGAGTAACGTGACTCTTTCTTTATGATGTCAGTTAATACCTGTCACGTTCATAATGTATTTATCTCCTTTTCATCACAGAGCATTCTACCATTTCCTGATGAAGGCACTGTGTACGATTATCGCTTTGATGATGGTGGACTTCTTCGCACAGAAAATCGCGATGAAGATGATGAAGATATTGAAAAAAAGGTTATTGAGATCGATTATTATTGGTATTGCATACAGTCATCTCTTCTTTGAAAGCAGTGACATTGTTCTTAAGCAATTTTTTCTCTCTACCCTACTGTTTCATTAATCCGACAAGAATAGTAGCAATTATGTTAGTGGAAACAATCTCATCCGAAGGCGTTTCCACATAAGACATGGATATGGGGACAGAATATAGTAAGCTTGGGCTATACGTCCACTTGACGGAGGGTTTGATCTGAGGTGTACAGTGGTTGGTAGTACATCTCTCCTACCGGTGCATGTCACCTGAGTTAACAGAAAGAATAACACCAGGAAAATACACTTGGTGTATGTGGCCCCCATTCTTATTTACGATCAGTGTAAGTACATACCATTCTATCGTACAAGTTAGTTAAAGTTTTCGTCTGAAAGGTGAACAGCTCCACTGACCGTGAATATTATAAAATAGAGTTATACACTTTCTGAACTAACGTTCATTTTTAAATTTAAATGGATAATTACCAATCCTTTTAGATATGTCCATACAGCCTCCGAAATACTTTGTTCCACATCGTTATTTTTTTGCTCCACTAATACAACTCGTTCCATTTCTAATTGCTTCGTTCATATAATTTATGTATTACTTGTTCGAAACCGTTTTTGAAGCTTCTTTGGGGTTATCGAAGTCAAATGGAAGCCCTCTTTGTTTTATTGTCCAACCAAAGTAGTTCTAATCACTAATCATTACTCACAAGCGAAAGTGGTTGAGCGTTCACATATGATAATTCGGTCGTGCCTAACGTGAGGTCAATGGCGCAGTGGTAAACACGGTTGCCTCATGAACAACATGTCCGTGGTTCAAGTCCCGGCGGTGGCGATGATATGTACTACTGACGAGCTCTAATGAGAGCGAAACTCGAGTCTAGTGCTTCTTTTCGAAAGGGGCCGACTGGAAAGTCTATGGGGATGCGACAGCTGCGATCAATTGTGGGTGATGTTCAACTTGAAAACTAATCACTTTCGATGGGGTCCAGATTCAGTGAATATGCTGGTCATAGAAGAAAATGAATTGCAGATTTCAACTGACGTTATTCAACGGTTCCAGTAAGAAAATGCATAGCTTCAGGTGTTCCATCTGTCTATGGCAACGTATACGATTGTAATATCCTGTATTATCTGGTGGTACTTCTGTTCAGAATTATCAATTCATCATTACACCGTATCTTATGTGCAAAAGTTCCGTAATTTTGATCAGTCGCACTCACTGGCCTCTCAACTCCACGATTCGTTCTTTGCTAACCACATTCAGGGTCTCTCATCTTGATACTGCAAAATTGAGTTCTGTTTGTCAGTCCGAATAATCCAGCCCCATATGTGTGTACACCCTGTCATGACCCAATTTAGTAGTGTTTTCCCAAAGATTTCGGCCATAATTGCAAAATTTACTGAGTGACTGGATCTTATGCTCTGTTGTTCAGACAGAATTTTCCTGCAGGCAGAAAAACTAAAGGTGGCGTAGCTCGGACTACGTCTATCCGTGAGCGTATTGATTCGCTGTCGCACACTCATAGAGCAATCATTCTCTCTAATAGTCTGTTTAGACGTCCACTTCCAAAATCCAGTATGAAACTTCGTGCTTTTCAAGTAATGCAGTCCATACTTGTACGGTTTCTCTGTTCGAGTTCAACGCCGTAGGTGTTCATCGTTCGGATCGCATGAACGCCCTGCATCGATAACTCGCGACAAACCATTCTGTTTTGTAGTGGTCAACATTCAGTTACTGACTTCGAAGTGTAGATACTGATACCCACTCTGGATTCGTCTGGAAAGAATGTGTTGGTGGAATCTAAATTCCGGTTTACTGCATAATTAAAAAACACATTCAGTCCGCGCATACAAGTTTAGGCCAGATTCAGAAATGTGAGAACAAAAACCCAACGGATGGCAACTTGGGTGAAAGTTGCCAACCAAAATGTGAGCCCAGTTTACTGTTTGAGGTACGGTTGACAGATGGTTTCACTAATTTCACACATACCTATTCAGTGAGCTAATGACGCCTAGTGAAACTGTTTTATCACGCTGAAACATTTACCGTGTCATATTCACTTGGTATTTACATCCTATTTCCCATTTGAATACCAATCATTCTGTTATTGGGAACTCATTGGTTTTATCTCATAAACTCTATGTATTTTTGTATCCATTGATCTGTTAGATGAGCTGGGTACATTGGATGCATAACGTGCCCGAATTGACCATACCTCCAGATGTTCGCTACTCCGATATCATTGTACCCACAATAGACAACGTGCGCAGTAGCCATCTGATCGAGATGTTGCTGGTAGCCAAAAAACCAGTTCTCTGTGTCGGCCCAACCGGTACGGGTAAGACCATGACCATTATGAACAAGTTGACGCGTGATATGCCTAAAGAATACATCCCGGAATTCATCATATTCAGTGCCAAGACGACCGCACGCCAGACGCAAGATCTGATCGACGGCAAATTGGATAAACGTAGAAAACAGGTTTACGGTCCACCACTAGGCCGCTTTTTGGTCTTTTTCATTGATGATCTGAATATGCCAGCATTAGAGGTCTATGGAGCACAGCCACCGATTGAATTGATTCGCCAGTGGATGGACTTTAGTGGATGGTATGATTTGAAGAGCGTTGGTGAGTTCCGCAAATTGGTCGATGTGAATTTCATCGGTGCAATGGGCCCGCCTGGTGGTGGTCGTAATCCGGTCACAGCACGTCTGATGCGACATTTCAATTTTCTCGCATATAACGAGTTGGATGATCAGAGTATGCAGACCATATTCGGTGTGATTCTTCGATCGTGGTTGTCACGGTTAGGCCCGGACAAACCAGCCGCACATTTACTACCACACGCGGAAACCCTGGTGAGTACTTCGATTGGGGTCTACACCACGATTCAATCTCAACTGCTGCCTACACCGGCCAAAAGTCATTACACGTTCAACATGCGTGATTTATCCAAAGTATTTCAAGGCATGCTTATGATGGAGCCAAGTAGTCTGACTGGCAGTCTGGAACAGCTGCTGCGATTATGGTTCCATGAATCTTCACGTGTATTCCAAGATCGACTGGTGAACGATACGGATCGTGAGTGGTTCCTCAATTTGATGAATGACAAATCCAAGACTGCATTCCAATTGGGTGTGTCAGACTACGTGCAATCACAACCATTATTGTACGGAGATTTCCTAACGGCAGCGGCGAGTGACGTTTGGAAGTATATTGAAATGGTGGACCATGCCCAGGTAAGCAAAAGGGTACTTTAAAATGAGTTTAGTTTTCAGCAGTGCATTTATTCACATGGTTATTGAATTCGAATTGCGGTCCTTGAAAGCTGTGAGTAGTAAGTTATCAGAATACTTACCCCGGATTCTACCCATCTGGTTCGCATGATAATGTAACAAAATCATCATTCGTCTTGTGCACACGAAAACAAGAAAAAGTGTTTGGAACCGGAATAAGAGTCTAGTCTGACTGACGGAAAAAAAACAACCACTGTGTGTAGATGAGTGGTAACTTTATATAATCTGTGTCAGTTTCTGTGGTAAATCAAGCCCCAGTGTATGGACAGAACAGTTGGCTGTGTGCGCACCTAAAGGATGAATAGATCCTGACCGCATTCATTGAAAGATTGGGATATTCGGACCTCTCTGGAGAAATTTGAAGAGGTAACTGGAGCGATCAGGTTTAAGGCTGACCGTGGAAAAGAGTCTGATGTAACGCGCCCTTGCTGTACCAAACGTTCTATTCTGACTTGGATATTATACCCGGATACCTGGTGTGCGGCTTGACCCAGTCTACTAGCGCGCAGTCAGGAATAACACGACTGCGGAGAAACACACTGTAATGCTTACTTCAAGTTTGATAAAAGAATGAAATGCGTGTAAATATATAGCATGAATTAGTTGCCGAATATGGCCATTTACAAGTTGAACCAATGTCAGCTTGTTTGGGTCACTTCGCGATTAAGTGGCCAAGTAGTCGTTGCACTCTGATTGGTTCATTGGGCCAGCACGACACCCACACGCACCTTCACGTCTCTTCCTGGTTGGAAAAATTTGCGCGCCAGTGTTTTGTTGATGAAGTATTTCGTTAGCTGTCACTGACGACCTGATTAGGTTATTTTGATGATATCATTTTCTAACAGAGTCTCCCCTACAAAAGCAGCGGAGGCGATGCTGAATGTGGCACTAAGCGTTACGCATATTTATAAATAACCTCATCGAGGAGAGCTCTGATAACTGGACTTGACTGTCTGATCGGCCACTCGTAGTGAACGTGGGGTTTTGAGGCGGACCTCTTGGTAATTACCGGTAATCAGAAGTTCTTACTAGATAAGACTCAGCTGCAAGCGTATATCGTTGATAGATAGGTTCATCCACAATCTGCTATTGCTATTGGAAAGCGGAATCCGCCTGGCATGGCTGACTAATCGGATGAATACCGTCCTATTGTCACAGGTCGAACCAGAACCAACGTAAGTACCGGTTACCGCAACAATCATGAAGGAGCAACCAGTCAATACATAATCGAAGAAACTCTAAAATATGAATCAACAACTCATGATGGATGCCACGGCATTGGGGAGATGAACTGAACCGGGATAATACTCAGTCTACGCTTCCAAACCGTGCAGTGGAGTTGAGCGATCGTAACACACTACTCATACAACTGCTATTCAGTAGTAGGACCGGAACATATATTTTGACATGGTAAAAGCCGCAGGAAAAGCGCAAGAAGGAAAATCAGAGTGCAGTATCACCCATAGGAGTCCCTGCTACTTAATGGAACTGAGCATTAACGTCTGCGGCAGCCGGGAAGGTTTGAGGCTGAATACCGCGTGCAAATGAGTGGTTTTGTTTCAGGTTTTGTTTAAATGCTTAACCCATGTGTTGGTTTGCCGAATAAACAGACCTTGTGCCATCCGCGTTCTCGGATCACAACAACCGCTTGCTATTCATCAATGTTAGGAGTAAATACCTACATAAAAATTCACACCGGTTGTACCGTTTGTCCACAAAAATCTATACTAGACAGTGCTAATAGGCAGTCAGGGAAACTTGTCAGGAAATCAGTACTAATCTCATTGCCATTGATACTTTGTAAGCAGGATGGTGCGTATAGCAAGCTTTACCGACTCCATCAAAATGCACATCAAGATAAAAAAAAGTCTTGGTGATTTGATCCATGTTGTAGACAGCTAAGTGAATTCAGGCATTTTTATGAAAGATAATCAGAAATTTGCATCAAGCAACTAACAGGCTGATGATTACGGGCTTCTCCATCAGCTTGGCCGAAAAAATCAGCTCTCTGAAACTCGTATCTCAAGATGGATTTAGTCCGCAAGTGATCACGCAGATCGAGTTTACAAGACTAATTTTCAACTGACTGAAGCTTATCGTTTTGTGCTGCATTACTTATGTCATTAGACTGACAAGTAAAAAAGTGTTGGATTGTTTTTTAGGCAACAAGGACTCTTCTTGATACATGTATTAAAACACCTAGTGTACGTTCTTCCAACGAACGTTGAGTGACGCACGTATAACCAACGACGCCAAATACCAGAATCAAGTCAAGCCGCTGGAAACCGTGGTACTATTGACATAAACAATATAATCAATTACAAGAAACAAACCTCAAATCGTTTGCGTTCGTGGGATAAGGTACAATATTTGGCCGCGATAGGCCGTCAAGGGTCCAACAAGCACGACAAATACAAACACAGGCAACCGACAGGCAAGGACGAACCGACGAAATGCGATAGGATCGGTCTAATGTGTGTCTAAATAGCCGACTTTCGGGCAGACCGGTTAGTCAGCGACAGTTTTACGGCGGCCCATAGGAAGGCCGTATTCACAGGGGTGGGGAGGGTGAGACAGACAGACAACAATGGGTTTGTGGGCAGCTGAGTGAGGTTCAATGATTGTGGGAAGCAGGGTGGCGAAATTAGTACTTTTAGACGCGGGTTATGTGAATAACAATAACAGGTGTCTAATTAGATGGGTTCACGAGGTGGAGTGCGGTAGGGTGAATCGGGGGGAATTTTGACCTCCAAAAATGTCCTACACCTAGATTTTCCGGCGAAGACCTCAGTAACTGTTCTGTGGGGGAAGAATGGATGGATCCATTGGAATGTACTAACTTCATTAGAATTGTAATTCATTCATATTATCAACTTACACTTAGGTATCCGGAATTGATAGCTTACTAAATACTGTCCTAGAAGGTCGAAACAATGCCATTAATATCTTATTTTCTGATTTCAAGTTAGGTTACTTTAATTGTTGATGACCAGTCAATATGGGTGTGAGACTACAACGATAAAATGCTTATGCAAATATTGCAATTATTATAGAAAAAACATCTGTCAGTTGGCTTCGTACACATTTGATCATGGTCAGATCATGAGATAGTAGTGGTCCTGGTTATTATGGAATCCACTCAGTTACTCAAGTTCTCATAGGAACAAACAGTATCCTTCTTCTCACAATGCTACTGATGTCAAATGAACCCAGATAAAATATTAGATAACGCATAGCTATATAATCAATATGAATGTACAGTTACTACGGCAGAACTATTTATTCAATGACTAAGTGTCAAGCTAGCAACAAATTCCATCAGAAAACTTCTTTTAAACTTCATAGCTGTGAAGTAGTAAATGTACAATATAAAAGTTGATCGAAGTGCTATACGATATCGTACGTACAAATAGTAGCTTCTGTTCATTGAAGAAGTATGAATGGATTCAGACAAAATCGGGTAGAATCAGAGAAGATTCTCTCGGTAAACTTGTTATAGGTGATAACGTGCCTGAAACTTGTCCTGTTGGTTTGGATTGTACGTCAGACGCCGTTACATTTGTAGTTACCTTTTTTGAGTGACCTTATCAACAATGTGGCTTTTTTTTTCTCATGAAATGTAAAGTCAACTACAAGAGATCAGTATATCTAGTGTGAGAGAACGTAGGCAAAACAAATCGTTCATTGAAGTCATGAACTGTAGATAGGACTAGGCGGGGTGAACACAACTAGTTTGCTTTCTCCTCCCTGAAGTACTAATTCACAGATTGTAGTAATTTGATTATGTACGATCTAACACAGCGTCCATGTATGACAAAAAGATGCCTGTGAATAATTTCATCATCAAAAACGAAACATGACACTGAGACATGTTAAGAGTAATATAATGAACGCTTATCAATTGGATGCATTCTTGCACACATTTGGAAAGGATGTTTCAAAAGAAGAAAGGAAACTGCTAGGACAAAGAAAGACGGATAGATGAATCGGTCTTTGTCTTTGTAGTATGCTTGTGTTATCTTACATAGTACAAGAAGTTTTCTCACGCGAACGATTAAAATTCGTTTTATCATTGAACTAATGTTGAACGAGTAGGAAAAGGTAGTGTTTGACGTTAATATCCTCAAATGTTGCTAACATAAATTCTCTCCAATCGAGGCTATTGAAAGAACCACTACAATCTTTGCCCAGAGAAGCCAAAGCTGTGTAAACGAAAGCACCTATGGTGTAGAGGCTGACCCAAACTGCGTAAAAAAAAATTGATTTTAAGTTCAGCGCTGGAGACCATGCGGTCTAATATTGACTTATTGAACATTTTCGCACCAATTAATGTACAAACAGCCGAAAAATATATTTCATGGTTATTGTGAGTATTACCTGAGCCGATTTATTAACCATAAATTCAAAATTCCGTGATAATTAACAACGATAGCCTCTCTAGTCTGTTAGTTTTGTTCTTCATCCATATTCATAACATTCAGCAAGAAGAATGGAGGCACAATGTTGTATGTACATAAAGAAATTGTCCCTGTATATGAAATGACAAAATTTTGGTTGGTGTTCTTGATGTTAATTGATCGGCTTTGAAAATGTTTGACACGTAACTTGATAGTTTGAGTGCTTCCCACATTTATTATCTCGTAAATCATTACGTATACGTATGTATATGCTTTGTTAGGTACACCAATTTCAATTAACAATAAAGTGCAATAAAACAATTTACGGGTAACAAGCGCATTCAGACTAATGTAGCTTAAGATCTTTTCCTAACAACCATACTAAATAAAAGACCAAGAATCGAGGTACATCCTCATCGTTCTGAATCCCCCATTTTGAACTGAACACTGCTAATTATAAGAGCATTTTAAGATGCTTATCCAAGCCGATCAACGCATCATCGTGACAAACTTTATCCTCGTTTAAACATACCATACGGAAAAGTAGTTGGAACGGAAGTCGAACCGTCAATATTCACTTATAGAATCCACCATCCAATCCACTAAGCCATCGGGGTGATTAAGATGCTTGTGCAATTTTCAAAGATAACGAAAATTTTTTGTTGGATTGTAGTGACATAATCGTTAGCTGTTTTCGTACGTAAACTTTGTTGCTAATATGTCCATTCAAACTAGTTTACAAACATTGTATCCCAGATTGCCCATAAATAAAGTTCGACATATGTTTTGCACAGCTTTCAGTAACTACCTCCTAGTTTGACAGCAGTTATTAGACCACTGTTAGATACTAGTAGCAGATAAGTACTATGATCCGTGTAGGTATAAAAGTGGCAATTTAACGGTAAACAGAGTCGCATTTATACGCCTCTTTTGAAATTCTGTATTACAACAACAGTCAACCTTGTGGGATTATTTGTTGTGTCACGAGTGGAACGTTCTCTCAGAAACTGTTTCTTATTGGATATTACGAGCAATAGAAGGCCAGAAGGTTATGTTTGTCATCAGTTGTAACTACTATCAATCTGTTAGAGCTTCTTTGTACTCAGAGGTCTTAAGTGTGTTTTAAATTCCTCATATTCTCTATTTTTCAGGTGCTGCAAGTGATTGAAGAGAATTTGGACGATTACAACCAGGTGAACACAGCCAAAATGAATTTGGTTTTGTTCATGTATGCGGTCGAACATATATGTCGTATCGCTCGTATCATTCGTCAACCACAAGGTAATGCATTACTTCTTGGTATGGGTGGAAGCGGACGTCAAAGTTTGACACGGCTAGCATCACATATGTGAGTCAAATTTCCGTTTCCTTTTACACAATGTTTGGCTGTGATAGTGCAAACATAAGCATAAACAAACATAGCGCAAACATAAGTTGTACTTAAGAATAATACCAGCTGTTTGCCACTGCTGTTAATACGCTAGTCACATTGAGTTCTTGTAGCTCGAACATTCAAGTATCTGTTTATGGATTCTGGCTGTGCGTACATCACTTGCAGCTGTGTATATTTTAATACATGTAAGCGTATACACAGGTCAGACCGTTTTTGTTTACCAAATCCCATGATTGTTATATGACCCTGATTGATCTGTAAAGTACGAATATCTTGGCACGTACCATACTGCGTTGTCCTAACTGTACTTAATACAGATAACATTGCTAACTTACTGTATCATGCTACTGCACATAGGGGTATTCCTCGCTTTGTTTCAGTTGATCAGAATGTCTGAAAGTTTGTATGAGCATAATATAGTTTGACCACCACTGACATTTGATCTCATCCAGACAGGTTTTTCGATGGATTCCTTTCGAAAGGCAACATATGGTCCTAGGTTCGATGTCGTCAGAATTCACCCCTGCCACAACCAGGATTTGAACTCTAGCCTAGTCCTCATGAGATATTCACATTAGGCACGATCGAATTATCACACCTCTAAGTATAATGTTCACCTTGTATTAACTAAACCCCCTACTCTACTCAATAATGTGTACTTTATCACGCACGTTTTTAACAGGATTTCCTCTGCACTGAAAAAAAATGTTGTCACAATCATCGACAATTCCATCAATGTTGGGATCAGATGCGTTTTCTACATGTGTTGTTGTGACCACAAAAGACACTTGGCCTGAGCACGTACACACTATTTCGATAATCTTTTCTCGTCCATTGTCTTCCTGGCGTCCGCAGCTTGCCCTTTTGTTCCTGAATGTATCCTGTGGGTAACATACTACTTGTGAGTAGTATACTGCTCACAACGAAACTGCCTGTCACAACACATGGGCACGCAGGAACGTTAGAAACTCCCAGTTTTGGTTGAACTGGCTTGTTAGTGTGAACTAGATTTCACATAGGTTTACCTGCTAACCAGAAACATTTCCGTACGAGCTCCGCTCAACGTGACCACTGAACTGGTCCAAAAGATGTGCAACTGAGTCGCAATTGAAGTCAGCAAACGGTCATTAGTTCAAATCTAATCACGACCCATTATCATCAACGCCTTACCTCATTCACATGTGTCGGCCCGCGTGCCTCACTGGGTGAACAGGCTACGTCGTAGCCAGGGCAAAACTCCACCACTCATGCTGCATGATTCAGTTTATGGACATGTGGTGGTTCCCTCCTGGCCACACGCCACACCGTGTATGGTACACCATATCGGACGGACCGCATGAAACAAGCCAGTTGAATTGTACGCTAGACCACGTTTTGTTACACTACCGCCACCCATGGTTGGTAGGTTTGAAGACTGATGAGTTAAGCCATGTGCGCCATGGGTGTGGGCTTAACGCCCTCTGTAGGCTTAGGATTACCGTGACGGTTGTGGGGCCTGCTGACATCAATTGACCGATAGGGCTGAGGCACAATAATCGCACATAAGTAGACCTAGCTAGTAATGTTAGGTTGCGTCAGTCCTTCATGCGTTCGGTTGAGTGGGCACGCAGTTCCGTACCTTTTTCCATACTGGTTTTTCTTTTAGACATAAGAATGCATCTTCTATGTAAAAGCCTTTCGTTTTAATGCAGTAGAATTTCTGATGAGTAGTCGGGGATTTGGTTAATTTCAAGTTGAACATCACCCACAATTGATCGCAGCTGTCGCATCCCCATAGACTTTCCAGTCGGCCCCTTATTGAATGGTCATCAAATTCGAACTACCGATAAAAATGTTTGTCTATCAATACTGATCAAAATGACAGTAT
>JTDE01000201.1:31022-63905 GCA_014338405.1 Paragonimus skrjabini miyazakii | reverse complement strand
GCATTTCTGTTACCAACAGCAGAGGCCGAAACTTACATTTGATCGGAGCAATGTCAAAAAGTCCTATTACGACCTACACGGTGCGAAGAGGTGCCTACGACAGTACTGACTGTAGACAATGGTTCCTTGCTCTGATGGATAAACTGAAGATCGGCGCAGCTATATAAACAATAGTGGTGATTTGTGATCATTCCCATTGCCATACTGAGTTGGAAAGCATCCTTTCGGAAGATGCTTATCAAGGAGGGCAGCTATTGCGATTAGCACCGTATTCACCTATGCTGAACCCCAATGAGAACGTCTGGAGCATAGTGAAGGCGAATGTGGAGTAGCAGTTGCGGGTCCATTATGATGTATTGATAGGTGGTGATCCTCATTAAGTACTGAGCCAGCAGGAATGGCGCATGCGTATTCAGGAACAAGTAGTCCATTCTGATATGAAAAACGATACGGGAGAAAAGTGTGCCCATTTTGTCCGCCACACTGAACGATTCTGTGTGCAGGCAATGGACGACAAAGATATGGGAATACTGCCGTAAATTTCAAGTCTATCTGTGAATGACGAAAGCTCTATTCAAGGCTAGCAAGATATCATTGACTTTCTTATTCATGCATACAAAAGGTTTTTTTGGGTGGGAGATGCTAATTTTGTAACTAAGTTTATCCTCAATTCATCGCAGGATAAACGTTTAAATAATCTGAGGCAGATATGCAAAATTGTGAAGCACATACTTCATAACAGCTGGTAGTATGTTCCTATACAGGGTTTGCTTTTTCTTCTTCGTGGTTGTGTGGTAGTTAAGCATCAGTGTGAACCACTGATGTATTGCTGTCTGTGATGATGATTATGAGTATGTTCCGGTCTTGTCCGAAGTTCTAATGAGTAGAGGTACTAATCACCGGTGGCTGTGTAATAATCATATTGGATGAGCGTAACCGAACAACATACTGCGTCCGCACACCATCATATACATTGCAGTTAGTCACAGTGTATCCGGACAATTCGCGGAATAAGCTCGAGGTCTCTGGTAATCTTGATGTATATTGATCAGTTTTTAGTTTCGGACGTTCTATGGATAATCACGTATGAATACAAACGCACAAACATAATATTGAGATATTACGTATGCATTATGAATGTTTCTCAAGGGTTAGTTCCTGCACTCGTTCCACGAACAGACGCAGTCGTGATGCCTATTCCAATCGATAAGCACTTACTAATGTAGTAGAAACAAAACGAACGAGCATTTTGTTCCATATAGATAAGGTTTTCTGACCATTCGATCGTTCATTTGTGCAGTATGAAGTAGGATTCTCTGTGAACTTGTCGACGACCGTTTGGGATCTGTTCAGATGCCCGGCTGCCTGACTTATTTGTTAGTCATATCAACTCGAATGATACCAAATGTGACTGTCTTGTTTGTACACTTCCTTTGTCGTTAGTCTTTACGTACTCGGTAGCAGGTAAACTTTTTTCTGGACCCGGTCTACCACAATTAGATGAGGTTTGATAAATCTTTTGACCCTTTTTTCTGTGTAGTATAACACCTTAATCCAGTTGAATCGACTACTGGGTTGCGGTATTACTGTGGCCAACGACTGTGCGCCACTCAATTCACAAACTCGAATCTGTTTGTTCAAATTTAACGATAACTGTTAGTCCAATTTTCACATACTTTATGTAATCCTTAAAGCAAACATAGCGTCCTATGTTTTATTTATTCCAGCTAAAGATAGTACAAAACAAGGGACTTAGAGTTATTTCATCCAATGTATTTCTCACCAGTGACAAAATGATAGCCCCTTTAGATGGGACTAAACTGCGATAATTTTGGTTTATTTGGTTTTTACACCATTTATTCGTAATGAGTAGTTAACATCAATATCTGTTAACTGGATGAGAATTATGACGAACTGAATCCAGAACAGCCTAAGGTTAACAAACAGTTGAAGGGAGCAAAAAAAGATGTCTGGCTAACTAATACGGTCGAAAGCGGTCATTTGAAATGTGAAATGTAATATGAAAAAGTGTACACGTACTTATGTGTACTAGTCGAGGCTATTTAATAATTACTGATAAGTGGATGGGGATTTCAGTTGATATAGTCTAAACATCATTCACAATTGGTCGCGATTTTTGTATTCCCATAGACCTTTCAAAAAACTTCTTTCAAGGAGAGGTACTAGACTTGAGATTTGTCCTTGTCAGGGATCGTCAGTAGTGCATATCCATGTCACGGCCAGGACTTGATCTCCGACTACGCTTTCATGAATTAGTCGTGATGACCACTGCATCTCTCAGTTCACATTAAGCACAACAATAAATGATCTGTTGACCCCAGTCGATGGCTCTGTATGAGACTTCTCATCGAGGTCATATTGTGATGGATTATCAAAACGGAGGTGTGAGTATTCTAACACTCGGCGGAATATCTCAACGTGGGGGGAGTTACGTCCAAAGGCCCACAGTGAGAGCGGATCAGGGACAGCATAGGCGACCGGACTAGCCATCGCTCAACGAGATCGGACCAACGGACGATGAATGGCAGGCGGGAAACCCCCCGATATACGGCATTGGTCACACACACACAAACCGGGCAGAAGTGCACACGACTTGCGAGCGGGAATCCGGGGGGGGGGTTATGGACCAGAGTTATGATTCATCAACACGAGTGCGCGTGTAGCATGGCAACCAGCGAGTTGGACGATAAGGATTGCGCTTTATTGGACGCCTTTTCGCTACAATATGAATAGCGCAGTGGTGAACACGGTTTCCGGAAGACACACTCACCCTTCGTCGATTAGCGGCCCGTTTTACGCGGTCATCAGGAAGACTGAGATCTATCAGCTTGTCGTTGGCGCGGCAGAGATTACCACGTTTCATACGCACTAAAGGGATAATTTGGGATTTCCAACAAATAATGATTGTTTATTCTAACCGCAGCGGTGAGATGTTATCGTTTCACGTGTGTTAACTGGAAAGTGGATCTGAGTTGGCAACCCATCAAACAAAGATCATCCTCATTATAAGGACCGCTTAATGCTGTCTCAAAGGGTGTGGTTCACCGTGGGGACCTACTGTATTTCAGTTGTAAACTTGCAATTTTTACATTTGAAATTGATTCTTACTGAATTTTTTGAAAGGTATATTTTTCTGATGGGACGCGCGAATTGATTATAAAGCCATTCGTATGTCTATAATACCTTAGTCAGTTTCCCGACTTGGAATTCCATTTTTATAGGACATCTGGAAACCAGATTTTAAGTTTGTCATAAGCAATACTACTACCATCTAAGTATCATTAACTCGGTATCAATAGGAAACCCCAAATTTGAGTGAGAGATAGTCCCAAGATCGCTTAGTTTTGCTGATACTCACGTTGTATAGCGAAGCTTTGTGATCTCGTTGCTTCATCTCATGACCTGATAAGTAATGTTCATTTGGTGAACGATACTGAATGTGTGTATACCACTGTGGATTGGTTCATTACTTAAATAACACTTGAGGTAACCGATCAGTATTCAACTACGGTAAATACATTTAAACCACACGGAATCCAATTTTGTCTACAGTTGCACACAAATTGTTTACGTAACTAACGTCATATTGTGTATCAAAATGATCGGGAAGATAGAAGATCTCACTGAACCGAGTTGAGGCAAGACTTATGTGACCTATTTTCTATCTGAAAGACATCCCGAAACTTTTAATGTCTGTCGAGAAGGTGGTGTAATCACTAAAGTTTATAAAGCAACCAAATTAGCAGAAGTTTACAAACCGACTCAAATGTGTCCACATATGTCTGAAGTGGTCATTGTAACGCTGTACTTTTCAGTCATACAAAACTGTGATTTGGAAGGTCCTGATGATGGGGCATTCCACTATCACAACCTGCGAGAGGAAAGAAGATAGTTCACTAAGCATAAATAGAATGACATGTTTGTAATTGTCAGGGATGAGTCTTCCTTTAAGGAAACAATTGGCATCGGATGAATAGCATATCTTGGCTTTTTATAACAACTCCCTTGAGACACACAGGTTACCGTAATTACTTCGATGCGTATGGTGAAAATCTCACCTTTCAGAAAGATATGTATTTATAGAGATTGAACATCACCCACAATTGATCGCAGCTCTCGCTTTCCCATAGATAGTTCAGTCGGCCCTTTTCGAAAAGAAGCACTAGACTCGAGTTTCGTTTTCATTAGAGCTCGTCAGTATCCTTGCCGCTGCCTGGACTAGAACCACGGCCACGCTATTCATAAGGCAACCGTGTTTACCACCGTGCCACTTACCTCACGTTAGGCACGACCGAATTATCATACGTGAACGCTCAACCACTTTCGCTTGTGAGTAATGTATTTATCCCAAGTATGTATTCCACCTCTCCAAACTGTCTTCTTTTTTTGACACAATGGCGAGTGTTCATACTGATTTAAATCCCTTAAGGAAGTTATGAGACATAATCACATAGAAGATATACAGAAGTATGCGGAGTTCTCAGAATATGGGTGAACAGAGAAATTCTTGCTTTGAAGAGTGGTAGAAAATGGATTGTGAAGTTCGCAGTGAATATCATGTGTGTATTTCACTGTGAATATCGATTCAAAAACATGTTCTCTTTCAAAGAGGTCATTACTTTTTTCGCTGTTTTCCATTGCCATTCGTTTAATGAAAATTTTTCGATAAGAGAACACGAACAAAGTGTTTCATTGTTGTTAACATCTAACAGAGATATTACGTGAATACGAGCAATCTTATAAGTATTTGGCATATTGTTTATTATGTTTCGTTCCGGATTTTGAACCATTCATACTGATCGCGTGAGCAATGTGGCAGTTCGCCGGCGCGTATTCCGGAACGCTCGGGATGCGCGATCAGTTGGTCAGCTGATTGCGTTGCGATGGTTAGGCCACGTACTCCGTATGTCAACTGATCGTTTACCTTACCGGGCATTATATGCTGAGGCCACCAACAGTTGGATAAAACCGCGTGGTGGTCAAGCAACAAAGTGGTCACGAAATATGAAGACCCTGACTGCTTCATTGAGCAACGTGGGTAGGTGTCGCCTGCCTGGCTGGGGTCCTCGTGATCATTCAAACCGTTGGTTAGAGACGCTATCCGAGATGGCGATGTGTCGCAGTCAGTGGCGGACCTGTATCCATACCATTTCTAATTCTCCCCGTTAGTCTTCTCTCATTAATTTTCAACCTCCTCAGTAACGTTTTCTTCTAGGATTTTCTACGTCACTGTTGAGGTGAACGGCGGCCCGAGCCACAGTACCTTTTGGTCAGGCTCATGGCTGTTATGATGATGATGATGATGATGATGATGATGATGATTCATACTTCTGGCATCAAACTTTCAACTTTCGGGCACATTTAGACATAAGAGGTTGTATGAGATTGGATAGCGCTTGTTCGTAACACTCCATTGATATATAACTACAGGCAATTCATCACTGATAGAGAATAATCAGCAATAGTCTCATTTGAAATTGTATACTCTAGGTGAAGAAACCATCTATCCTGGAAAGTTAGAAATCACTTTATGACTACTATCGATTTTCCACGATCTTCCATGTTATTGATTATGAAAAAAATATATGTACAGTTATACTTTTCGTATGTTTAGCTAATTCGACTTCCAGTCATAGGTGACCTATGACAAACTACAATTTCGAAGACGAAAGGCATTCCGTATACAAATGAAGCATTATAAATTTACAACTGTTGAAAGAAAAACTACTCTTAGAACATCAGTACCAAGCGAGTCAATCTGCAAGAAAGTGTGATTGGTAATGTCTCACACTAGTGGCACCAAAAGCAACATGATTTGTTGTCAATTAGTTGATAAACAATATGAATACACGCATCAGATCAACAACCATCCAGAGTAAACATCACTAACCATACATTCATTTTTTTTATCCCTTGTAACAGGGCTGAATACGATTGCTTCCAAATTGAATTGTCCAAAAACTATGGCTTCAATGAATGGCGAGATGATTTAAAGAAGATCATGTTAACTGCAGGAATCGAGGACCATCCAGTCACGTTCCTGTTCTCCGACACACAGGTTCGTTAGAGTTGGGTCATTTGACAATTTACGGATTTCTGTGTTTGTGACTTGCGTTTGAAGGGCAAGTGGAATCATCCTTTGCTGTTCCTCCGACGGTATCCCGCTCATATTCTACATTTAACTGTAAGTGATTTCACCGTAAGATAATCCGGAAACCCCCGCGCTGTCTATCAGAGTCAGTTCAGCGGGTTTCATCTCAAGCTACCTAAAAAGATCCTGTTCATGTGTAGTCTAACTGACACTATCTAATCTATGTGTAGTTTTACATACCACATTACATAAGTTAAACGCGTAACGGTTAATGAAAGCAGCCGATCACAGTATAAGTTTTTTGTCTGCTTGCATGCAGTGACGCTACTCGGACTAGGAATGATACTTCATCACAAACATGTAGTGTTTAAAGGACAAACTTATCGTACCCATGAGCGTGGGTAGATGGGCGTGCTCTTACTATAGTCTGGGCGACTGTTCATAAATAGTCACTGAAATTTAAAATGACTCTCGGTTAGTGGACTCTGTAGCCGCTAGTCACCTGCATAGTACTGAATTACAGTCATCCAATCTGCGACTGTTTCACTGACGAACTTAAAACTGCAGGTGACGTAGATTAGGTACGATTAAAATCACTCCAATATTTGTGTGATACCCTATCACAATGACAGTAACAACAATTCGTGGATGCTAATACCCCTAGTTTTATTTAGTCGCAGACCCGGACTATGTTAGTGGTTGTCTCCGTTAGAATTCCCTTGGATTTCAATGTCATGCTCTTCCTGAGCTATAACTTTTAACAGAATGGTGCCAGATCATCAGTAAACATCACTTTCTCAAGCTGTTGAACTTGTATTAGATTCTCTAATTCTGTAGTAGCTAGGATAGTCACTAATATTACCTCAGGTCTCGCGAATTCTCAACCGAAAAGAAAATCAGCTGTACAATGAACAATTGGTGTGAAAATTCAGCGTGGAATTGTACAGGTTGCGGAGCGGCGTAGTTCTGTTTGCGCATCAGACCGCTTGTGATGCCGTTCCACGTCCAATTAGGCATAATGTCGACTCTGGGTAGACCAACCAAATAGATGTGTGTAAGGATTTGAGCCAACCAGTTCGATCAGCCTCATCCAAACCAAGCCGTCGGAGTGTGAACATGCACGTGCCTGAGTGAGTATACAAACGGCTTCCAATTTTATTCCCTTAAGTTTACACTGGATATGGAGTGTGTGAGTGGAAACGCAGTGGTGCAGCACAAGCCACTTGTAATGAGGGTAATACGCAAGAATTCTTTGGCGTTGATCACTGTGACAAGCTAGTCCTGAAACGGACACTTACGCCATTGCGTACATGACGTACGCGGGCCTAGATTTTCCTGGATGCGCGGAGGGTGCAACAGATACAGTTTGTAGCCATCACGCTGATAGTGACACTAGGTAGGATGTAATAGAACGACTGGCGCACAGTCCTCTGTCAGCAGTGGGGTTAGGGCGAAACAGCGACTACATGTCGACCAGGAAAAGTGACCGATCGACCGGACTTGATTCGGTGAAGCAGTTGGAATGGTGTTCTCAATCGTTCACGCTTGTTTTGGGTGATCGGATGGCGCACTGCTGCATGATACTCCAATCTCTAACACGTCGTGTCTCATCGTTCCAGAACATGATAGGGATCTTTACACGCCGGTCGCAGAGGTTTCGAGGCCTATCACAGCATGCATAAACGCATGATGGCTTGATGAATTTGTGGAGGAAATTGGTTTTTCCTTCGAGTATGGTGGTTGCTAGGACGTTTTGGACACGCAGTACTGCAGATGAATTTCGTAACTGATTGTGTTAAGAAATTTGTTTGAAGTAGAGGTAGTAAGTAAATAACCAGGTAAACTTAAGATAGTGTCAAGAATGAGCTTACTTGGAGAACACTAACCGCCGGCACGAATAGAATTTCCTATGTAAAGAAACACAATATGAAGTTCATCAGACCAAGCAATCGATCCAAGTGTATTGGCTCGTGAAAGTTTAGGGGTCCTAAGAAATCCTTCAGTCATTTCGCTTACCTACAGATGATAGACTGCTGTGCTGATACTTTGAATACTGGGAGGAATATCAACTGCTCGAATACATAGAATTCGATCTATACAAACCATGACCATCGGTTATGATAGACTCTAAGCCGAAACGCGTGGTCTGTCCGACTACGAAGGTGGATTTCAGAATCCTGAAGATTGTATCGAAAACGGTAAAATGCTTCGAGCAATCATGTCCATCTTTCGATACATATGAGAAAGTATTAGCGATACTTCGAAAGTGTTAAGTGTCTAACAATGTTAATAAGCACGTAATCGAGGCGCGTATCAAAAGGAGTTAACTCTCCTGGGGGAAATGACGATGAAGTTTGGGGAAGCTGTAGAATGTCCACTTGTCGATATTCTTGTTCACGTTCAATCAAACAAAACGTTTAGTAATGTGTTTCCTAAGTGTTTTAGTTTCGGAGTATGAATAACGTTGAGTAAATTCTTTCGCATTCCAGCACTCCGCATTTCTCTTATGAAAAAATAACGTCCGAAAAATAATTCATGATGCCTAATATTTCGTGTTTTCTTGATAGGCTTGTATTTATTCATATCAGGTTCACTGGTTTAAAGTTTTGTTATTCTCACGTAATGAATGCTACTTTCAAATGAGATGTTAGTTGCCTACACTTTCTGAGGGAAGTCAGTCGCAAGTACAAAAGGCTTAATTATAGTAATGCATAACGATTCGGTTTTGTTGAAAAAATTAGGATCAGTGACCGGTAAAAACATATGATAGCGGAACTACTTGCTTGTCCTACAGATCAATAAGAGCCCTCGGGCTGAAAATGCTGTATCGTGTTTGAGCTGATTGGTCATGATGAAAAAGGAGACAGGCGACCATTTACCAGTTACCAACTGGAAGCCAGTTAGCGAAGACTTTGAGAACACTTTGAAGCGGCGATGAGTATGTTTTTTTGGCAGTCGAATAATCCTTCTTTTGAGCGATTTCAAGCCTGTCAGAGCTCGGTAGTTGTCGTTTGGAGGTCACTAGGGGTGCAGGGATGCTGATTTGATGAATTATGCTGTGTTTGACGATTAAGTTATGGAGATTGAGGTTAGGAATTCCTTGGAGTTAAACAAGCAGTGGAGCGCCCACCGGATACACACCAGTCAGAGTAGCTTAGAGACGAAAAGAGTCAATTTTTACTTCTTGGTGTTTGACGATCAAGTTGGTGATAGGTCAAGCAAACGACGATGTTTCATGTTCACTTAAAAACCAAACTCGTTCAGGAAATCTGTGCTAGTAATGGTAAACCGGATATCAACGACGAGGAACTCCACTGCTAGGGGAACAGTGGGAAAACGTTCGTTACATGTTGGAATTACAGATTTATTGTCAACTTTAAAATAAGAATGTAAATTTTAAAAAAAGACTGGTTATCGCGTCAATACACAAGTTAGGACCACTTTTTCCATAATGTATGGAAACTAGGCGACACGAGGTCTGAGTCACAGCTGAGTTTGTTTGCCAAATTCAGCTGATCGTGTTTCCATCCGAAATCAGATGTGCGCCAAGGAGACTCACAAGGGATGGTGCGACGCTTGGCGTGTACATGAAATTTTTGAAGGTAAAGGTACATTCTATCCAAACCACGAGTGTAGGATGACAATATGCTATACCGATATATGCGTAGACAACTGAGTTAACTGGAGCTGAAGTTGTTCACTTTGATGTTGATGCTTACGAAACAAGGATACGAGTGTGAGGCATTTCTGGAAGTGAACGAATAGGAAATGATTCCATCATTGTTAACGGGTGGTGTGAGTTCCATGACTTTGTCCGCTACTAACACTATAGATCTTCCAAGTTACAGTCAGGAATACGTGAACGTGAGAGTTTAGGAAGTGTTGCACAAACAGTAGTTCTAGTAGACAATCTTCTGTGGACTTAACAAATGGATTGAGAATAACACAACATTACGAGCAAGTTGTAATATTCGATGTTTTAACCACCTCGGATGGCCTTCCTCAAAAATATTGTAGTCGAAATAACATGTTAAACACTACGCCCAAATTGTTCGACTTCATTCGTACTAGATTTGGTGGGGATATCTTACACCTATGGACATGTTACCCTGCCGACTTCGCAGGTGCGCCAGCAGTCGAGAGGGTTGACGATTGTATATCATTCAGTAGCTGTTGCAAACGTATGTGTTCAGAGTGGAACACGCGATTTAACATGTTGTACCCCAAAATGTTCAAACAGTCAGTTTATCGGGGTTGACAGTTATGTCCAGGACATCGTTTATCATTTTCAGCTAAAGTTTAGTCACAGTTCAATCCATTGAGTTATGTGGTTTTTGTGACAAAGTAACATTCCGTTTTATAATACTATTTTTATGATAATCAGGTCCATAATATAAACTTTTTTTTAGGCAAGTGAAGAAATACTATTAGGTAGTCAGTAAACTGGGTCTGATTTAAATAACTTTTATAGAAAATGAATTCTGTACAGAAGTATAAAAACACGGTCACCCCAGGTTGCTATGATGCATTTATTCTGACCCTTTCCCATAATATTAACCAATTACTTAGATATCGTTTGCTTTGAGAACGGGATATACATCACTGCCACGTCAACTTTACAATTGCCAAATCTCTTTAGCTATGACTAGGGCGTGAACCAATTTTCGTGCGAACAAACCCCATATGAATACACATCATCTTACATCTGTTCTGTACAACTCATACAACCAGGAGACAAACTGACCAGTTAAGAAACCGAGGAGATTTTCACTTTTCAGCAGAGTATAAAAAGGATTTCTAAAATACTGTGGAGGTCTATGAATTCTGGCACTCAAAAGTTGAATAGATCAAATGACAGTGTTCACTCGAAGCGTAAGAGAAAACAAGAGACCCTATCAGAACGAAACGGACGATGAATATTTCGGTTAGTCTCTAATACAGCAAGACGTGCCTTGGACCTCAAGTTACTATTTACTATCAATGTCTCTATATGAGCTGCACAACAGATGTCAAGTGCCATGATTAACATGAATGAACCTGAATGAATTCATTCTAGTGAATGCGCGGTAAATACAGCATCGTCTAGTTTGAACTAAAACTCACTTTTCCTGTACCAATCAATGTCATTTCGCCTGCTCCTGTAACGAGAAAGAATAAAATGGCTTTACCAGGTGCTGAAAGCTATTGGCAATATGATACTCAGAAAAAATGTGTATTTCAGTCAAAACATTCAAGACAGACGTTCGACAATCGTACAAAAACAGCTACGGTCTGTGAAGTGAATGAACTGCCCTAATCAGAACATAGCTGTTTATTCTAGGGATTATTGGCCTAGCATTCCTGATCTCAGTTCCATAGAAGCGCTATTCGGCTTAGTAGCTTGCCAACTTTACAAATACGCTAAAATGTACAGATCGACGGCCGAATTGACGGTTATTTTGAAACATTATACTAATTCGTTGTATGGTTATTGCGTAGGGATGAACGTATAATGTTTCTATGACCACTTTTCATACATTTGTGTCTAACTCACCTTCTGCTACATTCATGCAAGCAGATTTCTACATACAACTTTCTAATAACATTTGCTCCTTTGTTGTTTAAAAGGGTTGTTGTCAATTGTTATTAAAGAATATATTGCTAATTGATGGAATGGAACTATGATTTTATCACGTGTTGTACGCCGAGGTTGCAATAACAATAAGGTAAGATCGGACTAGCAGAAATCAGGAATTTCAATAAGCAGTGAGGATAAATTTAGTTCTTCAACCATGTTGTCGTCAATATCATCCTGTGGTAACTGAGGGAGAAGAAAGGGCACATGAACAGCGTCAAGAGAATATACAGAGAATAGATCTAAAATAAACTCACGGCAAGGATTGGCAAGGACACTTGATTTAAAGGCCGGATTATTGCAGAGATTCGAGTGGAAAACGAATCTGTTGAGGGGAGAAGGCGTGACTGTCTGTCGGGTGAGTGAAGATGAATTACGTCAAGCGGAGCCTGTGTGTGCAGAGTGGACAGGGCCTGTTGAATCACGCGCTGGCCTGTGTAGCGCGTGATGTGTCTGTGACCTTGTGAATAGGCCAGGGATACGTGAGTGAGTGGGACAGTTAACATGTGGTCTCCTTGGGCAAAAGCACGGCCTGGATGTTGGGAGGGACAGCACCCTGGGCGATGGTCACACCACCAAGCAGCTTGTTCAACTCCTCGTCGTTGCGAATGGCCAGTTGCAAGTGACGGGGAATGATGCGGGTCTTCTTGTTGTCCCGGGCAGCATACCCGGCTAACTCCGAAACCTCAGCCTCCAGGTACTCCAACACGGCAGCCAGGTAGATTGGAGCACCAGCGCCGACGCGTTCAGCGTAGTTGCCTTTGCGCAGGAGACGGTGCACACGACCCACAGGGGACTGCAGACCAGCACGGGTCGACCTGGTCTTCGACTTGACGCGAATTTTACCACCTTTGCCACGGCAGCTCATTTCGAAGTTGACAAGTAGGGAGGGAAAACGTGGAATGCATTTACGAGCCTTGGTTCCGAACGTGGTGTGATACCAACAGAGGTTACCTTGACAACTGTTAGAACGCTGTGTCTTACGTGCTGGAGAGCGTGTAGAACGGTGATGACTGTGGCTGCGGTTTCGCGATGCTTGATTTAACTGGAGATTTTCCAAATTGTTGTTTAGCAGCTCAATTTGGCGGCAAAGAACGTGCTTTAAGGAATCTTGTGGTGTTGTAACAACCGAACTGACTTGCGAAGTGCTGGGAATGCTGGTGATCTCGTCCGCGAGGTCAGCTAATTCCTGCAACGGCATCTTCTCACGAGAGAGTAAGGTGGTGCAAACGGAAGTTGGAAAACGCTGTAGAAATAATTGACGAAATAATGCTTCGTCCATGGACCATCCGTCCAGTATTTGTAACAAACGTCCCAGAAGTTGGGATGGCTTTCGACCGCCGAGTTCCTCGTCACTGATCAATTGTTCGAGTCGCGTCTGTTCAGATTGTGTGATGCGCTTCAGTAGTTGTGTTGTGTTGTGCCTCTTACGAGTTTAGTCGCTTACATGTGCGCGCATTACGTGTCTGTAAGTTAACGCGCGTGTGTGTGTGTGCATGTGACCTTGCCTCACGCAGTATTGAGGGGAGAAGGCGTCACTGTTTGTCGAGTGAGTGAAGGTGAATTACGCCAAGCGGAGTGGACAGGGCCTGTTGAATCACGCGCTGGCCTGTGTAGCGCGTGATGTGTCTGTGACCTTGTGAATAGGTCAGGGATATGTGAGTGATTGAGACAGTTAACATGTGGTCTCCTGATCGGATGTGGGGCGAATGGATGGCTAGGATCGAGCCATCGGGTTTAGCGCGGGGTCCTGAACCGTTACAAATCCATAACGGTGTTGCGACTCCATTTGTGGTGAGTTCCTCAATCCCGTGATAGCTAGACTAACCAATAATGACAACTGACTTCTCGAGGAGCCACAATTCAGAAAAAGGTCAGTTGAATAGGAACTTGTTTGGGGCAGAGGAGGAAACATATTGTGACGCTGTGCAAACCCCAAATTGGAACCACGTTCTGTTTGTGTAGAAAAAATATCCGTGAAGCCGCCCTGAATCACGCTAGCGACATTGCGTTCAGGCCTGTTAGCCGCATGTTAGCGTACTGGGGAAGTAGGTAATACCCGGTCAATCGGATTCAGCCGGACGCAGCTATCTGGATGTGAACACGACTGTAGATTGACGCGGTCACCCGGAGGACGCAGTCAACGGAGTTTGTGGATATCACGTGACCAGTAACACACTGACAGACGGCGGATAGTACGAGAACTGACTTCCACAAACCTAGCGCAGTCGCCGGCCGCAGCCATCTTGCTTGACTCACGTTTCCGAATCACTGCTTCACATTTCGACCGAAAACTTACTGATGGCGTCATCACATCGACAGTTTGCCGTAAACAGTGAATGGATGTCGATTTGAGTGAAGTTCATGTGCAATAGCTCATAGTAATTGTGTTTTGCCTCCATGACTGACTGGCGTCAGAATCAACCTGCATTCTCGCCGATCTGCAGGATTATAGCCCAGAAATGAACCGCATGAAATTTACGAAACTCATTTAGTTGTTGTATACTTAGGTTTTGAATATTAAAGAAGATTTTTATTGTACGATCCATAGGAGGTTACAACCACAGTTGCTTTTCTTCTTAATTATGCTCGAACTCTTGTTATGAGCATCTTCGAATATAGTATGGTAGTTTGCAATCCAGTACTGTTTATCTTTCACGCTCGATTTCCGCCATGACGGATGTCTCTATCATCTGAGTTAGTCATTACGATTTGTGCATATAACCAAAAATCTATTACCACCGGTTGAAACACTTACCCGACAGTCTGATAAGAATGACTTGTTATGACAGCCGATTGACCTATTATTTTTTAACCTCAAAAGTATATTATACCTTTTCAGCGTCATCCTTTTGAACTCGTAGTTAGCGCACGTTTGTAGATCTTGTCGGAAAGTGGTACCTGATAACACTGAGTTCGAATTCGTTCATCAGAGTTACCGAAGTCGAGGGACACTGGAAGACGTATGTTACAAAATTTACTTGAGCCACATTTCTTGTGGTTTCACTCACACATCACGTATCAGATGAAAACTGTGACAAACAAAGACTAGACAGCGTACGAATGACGTGAAATGGTGTCCAATTCGGATTGTAGGTAGGTGCGACCACGCCTGGTCAGCGACACAACTAACGTACGACCGATACTTTAGTAGTTAACGGCCCAGAATTGTGGTACGACGACTATGAGTTTGAATCTATAATTATCATCTTCCACTAACGAGTTCGAACAAGTTTTCAACCTGACATGAGTTGCATAAGTGATGATACTGAAATGAAATTTTTTAGATAATACTTAGTTGCGAAAAGTCAGTGCCTCGGCTGGATTCGAACCAGTGACAGAAACACCACACCCAAACACGGTAAGCACTCTACCAGCTGAACTACGAAACCACGCCAGGAGCTCGGTTCGAATCCAGCCAAAGCCCTGACTTTTCGCAATTGGGTCTGATCTAAAATGATAAATCTGCCAAACTACTTATTAGTAGTGAAATGAAATTATTGTTTTAAATTTTGAACCACACGGCAGTGACCAATACAGATTGGCGATGGAACAGACGGTTTGAGTTCTAATCCCGTGGGAATGCCGGTTATTCGCACAGATCAAAGTAACTAACACATTTTTCATCTGTTGTATCTTCCTACAGATTAAATCAGAATCGTTCCTAGAGGATATCAATAACATTTTGAATGCTGGCGATGTACCCAACATATACACCCTGGACGATCTAGACAAGATTTTTGACGCGATGAAAACAGTAGTTGCCGATCAGAATCTACAACCAACTAAGACCAATCTATTCAACTGCTACACCAAACGTGTTCGTGCAAACTTACACACCGTTATCACCATGAGTCCTATTGGGGAAATTTTCCGTGCCCGACTGCGACAGTTCCCTGCCCTGGTCAGCTGTTGCACCATCGACTGGTTCAGCCCTTGGCCGTCAGAAGCACTAGAGTCGGTTGCCTATCGTACGCTACAACAGATGCCCGAACTAGACGTGGATGAGAACACGATCAAATCGATGGTTCAGATGTGTATCGACTTGCATCAGTCGGTGATGCGAAGTACGGATCTGATGAAACAGGAACTGAACCGCCACAACTATGTGACTCCAACAAGTTTTCTAGAATTACTGGGTGTATTTTCAAAGATATATGGGCTGAAGAAGCAAGAAGTGACCATAGCACGTAATCGTACTAAGATCGGATTGGACAAATTGTTATTCACTGAGGAAGTTGTGTCCAAATTACAGGAGGAACTGGAGGTCATGAAACCGGAATTGGAGAAGGCTGTTGAGGAGTCTAAAGTCACAATGGAAGAAATTGCACGTGATTCGAAGATAGCCGAAGAAACGAAAAAGGTGGTGGCTCATGAAGAACAACAAGCATTGAAAAAAGCGCGTGAATGTGAAACCATCCGAGATGACGCGCAACGTGATTTAGATGAAGCAATGCCCGCATTGTTCGAGTCGTTGGAAGCGTTAAAATCGTTGAATAAAAACGATATTACCGAAGTTCGGGCAATGATGCGACCTCCGGAAGGTGTAAGGCTGGTTATGGAGACTGTGTGTATAATGAAAGATATAAAACCAAAAAAAGTAGCCGGTGACAAGCCCGGAGTGAAGGTGGATGACTATTGGGAACCTGGGAAAATGCTACTGCAAGATCCTGGAAAATTTCTGGATTCGTTGCTTAATTTCGATAGAGACAATATTCCGGATAGTGTGATTATTAAAATAAAACCGTATATTGAATCGGAGAGTTTTATGCCAGCAGCAATCGCTAAAGTAAGCAAGGCATGCACAAGCATATGTCTTTGGGTTCGTGCGATGTATAAGTATTATCATGTTGCAAAGAATGTAGCTCCAAAACGTCAAGCACTTCAATCATCTGAATTGGAACTGGCTGAGACTGAGAAAATATTACGGGAAGCCCGTGGTCGATTGAAAGCTTGTGAAGACCGGATTTATAATTTACAAAACAAATATGACGAGTGTATCCGTCGTCAACGTGAGTTGGAGGAGAAAAGTCAATTATGCGAAGCTCGTTTGGTTCGCGCTGACAAACTCATTAGCGGTCTGGGCAGTGAGAAAATCCGTTGGAAAGAATCTGTTATTCAATTTCAACATTTGCTCGATAATCTGGCTGGAAATGTGCTCTGTTCTGCCGGTTCTGTTGCTTATTTCGGGCCATTTTCCGGAAAATATCGCACAGATATGTCTACCGAATGGGTTAACAAATTGAAGCAACATGGTGTCCCTCACACCTCAGATCCGGCACCTACGTTAGTACAGACCTATGGAGATCCGGTCAAATTGCGTAATTGGCATATCTTCGGTTTACCAAAGGATGTGTTATCCATTGAAAATGCCGTCATTGTCCAGTTCTCACGAAGATGGCCTCTGTTTATTGATCCACAGGGTCAAGCCAACAAATGGATCAAAGCATTGGGCTCACATGAGGGTATGACTGTGATCAAAATGTCAGATAAGGACTTTTTGCGCAGCCTTGAAAATTCGATTCGATTTGGAAAACCCTGTTTACTTGAGAATGTTGGCGAAGAACTTGATCCGGCTCTGGAACCAGTGTTACTCAAACAGACCTACAAACACCAGGGTGCGACTGTGATAAAGTTAGGAGATGCTGTGATTCCGTATCATGAAGATTTTCGATTTTATATTACAACAAAACTTCCAAACCCTCACTATAAGCCGGAAGTCTCGACTAAAGTAACTTTGGTCAATTTCACCTTATCACCGGATGGTTTGGAAGATCAACTGCTGGGTATAGTGGTAGCAGAGGAAAGGCCGGATTTGGAAGAGGCCAAAAATCAGTTGATTGTCAGCAATGCCAAAATGAAACAAGAACTGAAGGAGATCGAAGATAGAATATTGGAACGTTTGAGCGCCACAGAAGGCTCTCCGGTGGATGATGTAGATCTTATTCAGACTTTGGAAGCTTCAAAATTGAAATCCAGTGAGATCCAGGCCAAAGTTGTGGTTGCTGAACAGACAGAACATGACATTGATGAGACTCGTAGCAAATACATCCCGGTGGCGGTACGCACGCAAATTTTGTTCTTTTGTGTTGCTGATCTTGCAAATATTGACCCGATGTATCAATATTCACTGGAGTGGTTCGTCAATATATTTCTCAATGGAATTGTGAATGCAGACAAAGCTGGTAAGTCGAATTGCATAGCTGTCTTGGTACTGTTGCTGTACATCACACCCCCGACTGATCCAAAATGATAATATATATTGTAAACTCCAAATCGGATGTTGGATTACTAGTGTGTCAAGTCGTTTCAGGTTTCTGAGATAGTGTTCCTTGATTTGAACTGGTAATCTATTGCAGAGAATTACTGATTTGCAGGGAATTGGACACCAGTGTTAAAAAGAAATAATTATTTGAATTCATCATGACATGCATAGAGGCATGGTTCAATAATCAACGAGATTGCGGCATAGTTCCTATTGATACCGGGTCAGTTGGCATCGTTATACGTCATCGACTTCGGATGATCACATGAGCAATTTTTCATCTTTACACCAAGATGGCTGGATAGATTATATCGATGGGACTATGGACGTAATCGTGTTGATCACTCTACAGAGGATTACTGATATGTAAAGCGTAGACCTTAAACTCTTGTTTTCTCAGCCACATCTGAATGCTATTTTCTAAGTTTTTTTAGACAAGATGTAAATCCATGTAATTTACTTATTCCGTATATAATGTATAGCTATGCGTCTACTTCTGTACATTTCTTCCGTTCGTGTTTCACATTTTGTCTACGTTTTCTTCTTGGCTTAAATTGTTAATATGTATTATTGACAAACAATTTGGCAAGGCTGGCAAGCTAGACAAAATCTAGTTGTGAACAAATATAGGCTTTTGCTGGACTCGAACCAACGAGAGAAACAGTGTGCTCAAACTAGGTATGGTGTACTCAACTTGTAGTTGTCTTCCTTACTTAGGGACTACCATGGGAGAATCTTTGTTTTCAGAAAGGTCAGGAATGTAATTTCAAACCAGTTAATCACCTGGCTAACGAATGTGAGCAGGCTAGACTTGAAAGGCTTCCGATCACCTACCTCATGGTCTTATTCTTTTTGGCCATCACTAGATAAGGGGTCGAATCGTCAGCTGCTTGCTGTTGAAGTATATTCTCAGGAGTACTTTGACTTTGGTCACTGGGATAAACCAATGTGGGCTTGTGCGTTGCTAGTCTTGTAGGGGCAGACAGCTACACTATAACTTGGACTTAAATTGGCCACACAATTCGGCTTTGTATCCGCAAAAGCATACCGTTCAGCACCAGCTTTCGGGAACTCAAAGCAGTTCACAGTGACTTAAGTTGCACAGAGTTCATCCCAATATGAATCGTTATGGAACCCGTTCGGATACAAATACAGTCTATCTCTTATTTACTGTTAGACTGTATGATCACGGTAATGACATTTTTATCAAACATAGGAACCTACTTATATCAGTGGGGAAAACAAGTTAAACAGTAAGTCAGCTTGAGTAGCCAGCGATTGATTGCTCAGAGTATTTTCATTCCCCAACAGATTTTAGAGAGCTCGAGCTTATTCACTAGTAATTCCAGTGACTCCCGACTGTAATGTCGTTGATTTAAAGCTCAGTTGCCTTAACTGCTCTCGTCTAGTGTTGGGTGCCTGGATATGTTTCTTGTTAACATGTAAGTCAACGTTATATACGACGGCCTAACCATATAATCCACTGGCCAAAAATCCATCGCGCTTTAGCTTCCAGGGTCATCACTAACCTCGTAAGTGATTTCTTCAAACATTCCATTTGCATCAAGTACACTTTCAGAAATTTTAAAGTGTACTTTGTTTATTATAAAACGAACCGATACAACCACGGCTATACATGTAACGCTTGTAATGTACTGATCTCAAATATTCACCTTAAAATGATGTTTTCTTGTCGGTTAGTTATAGTTATCCATCCATTTCACTGTTGATAACTATGTTGTTTTCCCTACATTCTCTGCCTAGATAACGTCCCTCAGCGTGTTGTCAACATTAACAACTATTTCACATTCAGTTTATATTCCAACGTATGCCGAAGCTTGTTTGAAAAGCACAAGCTCATGTTTGCCTTCTTGGTCGCTATCCGAATATTGCAAAATATGGGTCTAATCAATATGGTGAGTTGATGGCAAACATCAATCGTATTAACCGCTACTTAGTCGGTAATTTGATTCATAAAAAAAGAACATCATTCACATGTGAACACTTTCTTTGTGAATCAGTTTAGCTTGACTGCATGAATTGAACAGTCCGGTCTTGCTATCAAATGGAGACTGAAAATGTGTTATGTGCAAATAACCCAGAAGTCCGAAGGTATCACTTACTATACAAACAAGATATCGAATTCGCTGGACAAGCGAAGGCAATCATTTTTGCTAGAAGGAAGATAGCAAATAAATACTTAATTCAGTAGTGAAGATTCGGGGATTTAGGTTATTTCAAAATTGAACACCACGCAGAATTGATCATAACCTTCGCATTCAGATAAGCCTTTCGACTAATCCACTTCGAAAAGAAATATTAGACTCGAGTTTCGCTCTTATTAGGACTCATCAGTAGTGCATATCCTTGTCCGGATCGGAGTTTGTGCTCTAACCCTGGTGCTTGTAAGACTAGCGTGTTAACCACAACCCCAACAAACTCACAATAGGCATGACCGATTAATCAAATCCAAATGCTCAACCATAGCCCTGTATGAATAGTGTTCAGCCTGTCCGATCATTTCGAAAGGGGAATGAACAGAGTCACTATGTTCTATCCAATCGATAACCGAAAAGCTTATCTGAATGCGAAGGCTGCGATCAGGTATGGGTGGTGTTCCATTTTGAAATAGTCAGTTATCAAACGAACGCGTGAGTCATCTATAAACCATCACAAGCACAACAACTAAGTACACACAAATGTCACTTACGCTGGAGCCCAACACGGGTGATATCGAAATCTGGTTGTACCAGTTTCCATTTTCTCAAAATGTCTTCAATCGGTTTGTGTGGGTCTACTAGGACCAGTCACCAGGCTATCCTTCGGTTGCTCTTCCAGTCTGGTTACATCTTTCTTTATTCTTTCCTCTGCAATATACTATGGTTATATTGATTGACACTATGAATCTACCCATATTAAGCCGATTGATTCCATCGTCCCTATATATCCAGCAATTATCAACAAGGCAGATTTGTAGCCTGATTGTCAATATGCAAATTACACTGAGGCGGAAGCTCATGAGTATAGTGAACATTGTGCAGAAATGTCAACGGTGATGAGATGAAGAGAGGAGATCAGTCGAACGGAAGTTAGTGTTAACGAGCATGCCACACATACTTGAGTATACGGAAACAAACAGATGCATGGTGAGGACAAACTCAATGCGGCTAAATCATCCTTAGCTCACGTATAGAACCACGAATAGGTGCAGCCTGGAGTAGGTCAATTTTCACCTGACCCTCCACCAGAGAGCACAAATCTACCTATGGGTTTGGTGTATCGCCTGCTGATATGGTTTCATTGTGACGTCGCGCCGAAAGTACTTCAAAGAGTCGAATGTTTGTGGCTTTTTATGACAATAAGATCAGCTCTGTTTATTCAACGGGCTTGCTCGATTGCCTTTATGCTACGGGAGCTGACTCATCATTATAGCAGCTACACATCCTAGCAACCAGCTATACTATCGATTCTACGTAATATCAGTTTTTGTGATAATTTGAAAAATGTCCGTGATGGTTGTTATATTTTGGCTTTTTTTCATTTACTTGCATCCACTGTATGATGATTAATTGCTACACAACCTCAAAAAGAAAATCAAGTTTTAATTTATAAGCTAAAAGGGGGGTGGCAGAAACCAAACCCAATTTCTGACGAGTTCTTTGTGTCCCATTTCCCCGTACAATCTTTACTGTCATACCATATGATACGTCCGTAGTATTTTTTTCGGGGAGCCACTAACAAGATGAAAGCGGGTTGCCTTTATTAGCAATCGATACAATAGGATCAGTACCATCAAGTTCAGAGGAACGGAGTGTTAACTGATATGTACACATGGCAGATATCACACTTAGTAACCAGATATTCGATACCACTATTGAAAACAAACTACCGTGCATGACAGTTTGCTTGTTTCTCAGACCTTGCCCGAAGGCAACTTTATGTAACTGGCGAAATAAACACGCCGTAATCAGGGTATTATTCTGATAATGGATCTCGCGATTAGGCATCCGTCTTCAGTTCGCTCCATATGATGGCTGAGGTGTGTTGATGTATTCAGACTACCCGTGGGCAACGTACCGTGTTATCCTGCACAAGGAGACATCGTTCTTTTTACCCAACTAAACATTCTCGCCAGATAGTTGACTCTTGTTCAACTGCTGCAATAAGCTAGCTAGTAGTTGAGCTGAATTGTATAGTGCTAGGAGAAATCTGTTATTAAATATTTTATTGAGCAGGTCTGTCACATGATCGAACTTTCCTTATTCGGTTTCCTGTATGTTAGTGATATTCTGACCTGTTAATCTGGTTTACGTGCGGTTTACAAGCAGCTAACCTCAACCAGAGGATAAAATGAAACTGTAGAGGTAAAACACTGATTGAAAAAGGCCACAGATAAAACTATTGGGTTTAAAGCAAGGTTTTTTTTATTTCAGCTTATTTGATAAGTCTGTATTAATGAGGGTTCCTTTAAGACCTCTACTAAAGGCATCATATTTTGCTATTCCCATTTCAGGATGAATATCGTTACCTGCTAGCCGGTGGAACTATCAAGCCAAGGGAAGTACCGAACCCTGCACCGGAGTGGATTTCGGATCGCATGTGGGGAGACGTGCTCACTCTAACCGCATTACCCAACTTCGCCACTCTTCCCGAGAGTATAACAGAAAACCGTGATGGTTTCAAGGTAATCTTTGATTCACCTGAGCCTCACAGATCACAATTTCCGCAACCATGGCAAGATACCTTGGACAGTTTCCAACGTATTCTTCTACTCCGATGTTTAAGAGCGGACAAAGTGACTAACGCAATGCAGGATTTTGTGACTCATCACCTGGGACAACGGTTTGTGGAGCCGCAGTCGACCAGCTTACCAGAAGTTTTCAAAGATAGTTCGCCCTCATCACCTTTGATTTTCGTTCTGTCACAGGTCAGTTTGTTTGAACTGAACAGGTCGAATGGCAACAATACTGACTAACACTTTGAAGTTCGCAGACTCAGACGGTGGTTATTGCATGCGTACAGACGGACACGGGTTTGTCAATTGAGTGACGCGCTATCGATGAACTGAACTATGCTGATAAATCAATGGTCAAACGAAGTGGGATACAGTCGTACTAGTCGTGCTTAATAGAGTGTTACAAGAGTGAACAATTCCTATCACAAACGTGATGGATCTGGACCAGAGGAAAATCTGCAGCCGACGATTACGAACCGACTAGTGACAGAAAATACACAAACAAAAAACGTGCTTAGTGTCGTGCCAGTCGATGTGACTAATATAGGGGTCACACCATCAGTGTGTCATTCGAATTCGGTCAGTTGTCAAGGTTGTTCGTTAATAAACGAATACGATAACAGGATTTTAGATACACAGTCTGGATCGATAGCATGATCAGTGGTCAGGACCTGTCTAGCGACTGATGAAGTTGGCTGTTTACCTATTTCAGCAACACTGCCGTTCTCCGGTAACACGGATTTTGCACCCATTTAAGCAAGTGTTACTTCACGTTGAGGATCAGGCATCTTTCAGTTCTGTCTATGTAACTTACTCTGCAGTTACACGTAAAATGGTGAACACAGTGTGAGTTGACATTGATAGGCTGGTCTCCTTTGATTTCTGGATACGAGATATTACACGGATTTCAGCTGCATTAAATATTCGCATAAGTGAATTTATTAGTTATTGTGTCGTTTGCTACATGATGTAATCACTCTTAAAAGGCAGCTCTGTATAAACCCTCTTCCATTCTGGAGTGATCACCTATTCGGATGGTGCTTCTTGTCTACTGTGCCTATCTATGAACCTTATGGGGGTAACCATTAAATTGTAGAACAGAAGTGGTCAAATCTAGTCCCTCTGCAAGTCTGTCTTGAATACAAATTCGTCTTGTTCCTATGAAGAACGTAGTTACTAGTGCTGGTTCACGTTTGACCGGTATGAAGCTGCTGAAGTTCAAGTACTGGCCGGATCACGTGGATTTCCTGTAGACGGCTCTTCTAATTGAGTCATCTTCTCGGCGACTTATGAGTATGTGTAGAAATGGCAGGCAGTTGTTGGTCTCAGATTCACACGTAACCTTCAAGCTAGGATGATAACTACTTGAGCTTTGTACCAGGTTACCTGTCACCTATTCGGATCGACTGAATATTAATGTCACCGACGTAACGCTTATAATATGACGAGCTTACTATTTCCGTAGCTAGCTCTTGCTTAATTTTTAACGTGAAAAAGTCGGCTAAGATGGGACCCAGCGGACTTCTCATGACCACTCCATCTATTTGACGATGGAAGTGTTCGAGAAAACGAAAACAGACATTCTCAGTACAGAGCAGCAAACTTGCCTCCAGTATATCAGTTGGAAGTGACAATATAAAGTGATTCGCTTCAACAAGCTCACGAATACAAACAATCGTTCCATGCAGCTGCATATTTGTGAACAATGACTGAACATCTACGAAGCATATCCGCTCATTGGCAAGCTCGATCAGTGCAAAAGAATCTTCGATGAAATGTGCCTGAAACTTTCGTTTTAGTGAAGTTAGGATAGCGACTAGCCAGCACACCAATTTATGATATGGGGAGTTTTTCGTGGCCAAAATTGACCTAAGCTGCATCCCAGACTTAGGCGTCTTCGGCAGGCTGTAGTGCTGACATGTTGACGATCCGTACATTAACTTATCAATAATCTGCAACTGTTCTTACAGTTGCAAATATCGTCCTGTGCGATAACATTGTTCATCCTGTCCAATCGTTGAAACTTCTTTTAGCCATCCCATATTGGCATCTTCTGTATACAGGTATCTTTGTCTAAAATGACAACCCCAGAAGTCGTATCCGGCTAAAGTATAAGTGTTTTTTGACTTAACGATTGTCAATGTTGCCTCATAATACTACACCAGCCGTTGATCGAAGTCATAGTAAACCTATAAGCTATATCGGTGAACTGAGATTTTAGCCAGCCTAGGTTGGTCGAAGATCACTTAACTGATCGATAAGATTCTCAAATTGACCTTCAACAAAAATACGACATGGCTTACGCGATAGTATTTTGTAATCAAAACCTAGGGCTAACGCTTCCTAGTTGCAACGAATTCAACTGTGCTGAAGAACAGTTCAATACGTACTTCTTGAGATCCATTGGAATTGGTTCTTCGTCATGCTTCATACGTGGTTTCCGCAAGCGATTTACATGAATCCTCTTCGTACGATCGATAATTGTCTTACATAATAGTGTCAACAGGATACGACTGCACAATGTCAAATTTTCGATGATTGACAAAAGACGACAATGCGTTTTACGTAAATCAGCCAGTCACATTTGTGCAATTTCCATGTGGGCAGTCGCAACACGTCTGAGGTTATTGTTAATCATCTTCAGTCTCTTCTTGCTTAAAGGCCGCTGGAATTGATAGGAGCATCGATTCATCAGACATTTCATCAGTCGCTAGACATGTCCTGACCACTGGTCACGCTATCGATTCAACTTGTACATTCAGAATCCTGTTACGTCATTCCATTCCAAAATTCTTACGATTTGCTGAAGCGATCGCAATCCATTGCCTCAAGCCAGCTATTTGTGTTTAAAAACTAGTAAGGTTGAAATAACAATCGAAAAGCATATTCCCTAAAGAAATAATTAATGAAACCTGATAAAGTGGGGGGAAATTATGGATTATTAACAATACAAATAGTAAATAATAGCATATCAAACGATAATATAGGCTGAACAAAACCAACAGTGTTTCAGAATGTCCGTCTAAATCCACACCACACAACAGCATCCAACTCCTTGTTGTACAGTCAATTTCCACTGCACTGTTTGACTGGCAAGTCAACTTCTAATGAATGATTTCAACCGCACAGTAGTACATAGTGAACAATGTTCATCATTGCACCACTTGATCAGTTGCTGTTGAGCTTAAATCTATTGGGCTGAATCTAAGTGACCAAGTGATGCGAAGGCATTATGTGACCATAAAATTTATTACACGAAGCACTCTGTTTGAATTTGATAGGTAAAACCTAACGTTGAGATGAACCCACTAGGAATACGTTGTCTATCCAGAAAGCATGGTACGATGACCTACATGTTTGTCTATATTTGTTTGGGTTGTACATGCTAACATAAAGTTAACCTTTGTTGATCAAAGCACAGTTGTGAATTCTATTTGTAGGTGAAACTTTGCAGGGGACATATGCAATGAGGGCTTATCAACGTTTAACATGTGGTACTCCAATCACTGTCAGTTATATGAATAAATGTTTTTGGTGAATTATTACGTACCACAAACCTTAAGCACTAAAACAGGAATGTGAAGACTACATTTTTGTCAACCATTTAAATGAACACTTATGGGATACTGAGCACGACGAGAACCTTGTTCTGTCTGTCTCATCAATGGCATTCTTGTGTGAAAACAAAATAGCAGCTCCTAACTTGATTTAGAGAACACAAGTTGATCTAATCACCATAAACCCAAAGCCTGTGAATTGTGAACGTTTGTCAAGGCAGTATGCGATGATTTCACACCGACTTTCTGGCCCATAGCTGACCATTGTCTTGAATTTTAGGTGAGCCCCAATTGTGAAAAATCAGGGCTTCGAACCAGCGACAGAAACAACATGCTTCAACGCGGCAACCGCTCTACCGGCTGAGATACGAAGTCACGCCAGCAGCCCGGAAATTTCACATTTAGCCTCTGTTACCCACCCGTCCCATTGAATCCACCAAATGATCCAGGGGATCGACTGCCGCGGCAGGATTTATCAAACAGTTCACGCTGGAATCCACCAACCCCACTTTCGAGCATAGGAATTATGTTACTAATGAGTAGTTTGGCAGATTTATGGATTTAGATGAGACCCAACTGTGAAAAGTCAGGGCTTCGGCTGGATTCGAACCAGCGACAGAAACACCATGCCTCAACGCGGCAAGCGCTCTACCAGCTGAGATACGAAGCCACGCCAGGAGCCCGGAAATTTCACATTTAGACTCTGTTACCCATCCGTCCCGTTGTCTCATATAGAATCCACCAAATGATCCAGGGGATCGACTGCCGCGGTAAGATTTCTCAAACAGCCACTGTTGAGCATAGAAATCGTATTACTAATAAGTAATTTGACAGATTTATGATTTCAGATGGGACCCAATTGTGAAAAGCAATACAATTTGTAAGACTTGTAATTGATTTATGTCGTAAATTGTTTCTCTCGATAACCTCGGTTACACAAATCAGAAAGCAGACTTCTGCACAGGCAGTATTAGGTAACTGAATCGGGGTATATATTTTGCCTATTTATTCCATCTTTACGATAATCAATCGTGCAATTTGTGTCACAGGGTACCGATCCTGCATCAGACTTGTACAAATTCGCAGATGAGATGCGCTTTGGCGGAAAGAAACTGTCAGCCATATCACTCGGTCAAGGTCAGGGTCCAAGAGCCGAAGAACTGATGCGTGCTGCCATGGACCGTGGGATTTGGGTGTTCTTCCAAAACTGTCATCTTGCTCCATCGTGGATGCCAGCACTGGAGCGTTTAGTGGAACAAATTGATAAAGATCGAGTGAGTTTTCACGGAAGTTGAAGTTGCTTGCTAATCAAATGGAAATGATCGCTATGGACAATCTTGACTATATCCTATAGTGGCAATATGAAACTAATCGCAACAATGTTCGATTGTGGTTAGGAAAATTCTCAGATGATAAGGACTCTGCATCAAGAACGGTTATTACTTTTATCACCTCAGTCCACGGGCGGCCAGTATGGATGTTTCATACTGAAGAATCCTAACTCCCATTGTGTTCTTATTGGGTTGAACAAATTCTGTCAAGGGAATCAAGCTAAAAGACATTCAGATATGGATCTGAGCGCAGTTTTGAAAAACTGCTTACATGTATATTTGATGCTGATCAGTTGAAACAATATTCACAGATGCCTTCGGTTTAACTTAATCAGTGACATAACAGGTAGCTCCACCGTTTAGGTGAAACGAAAAAGAGTTTAAATCGACTATGAACTTAGTATGGGGAAAATGATAACAAGAAGGATTATTAAAGCAGTCGAAATAAAACTGACGAGGTTTCGTTTTTCGATTTTATATCCAAGCAACGGAATGTTGTGAATACGAGTCTAATAACTTAAGCAGTGACACCAGAGTACAGGTTTTACACGCTTAATGCTACCTCCAACAGTCCATAAGCCTAACGGATGACAATCGGTAGCAAGGTATGGATCGCCTGATGAAATCACGGCAGACGTCACACCTACCGGATTTAAGGTTTTGATATTTAGATTACATCATCTTGATCGCTTAAAAGCTTATAAAGACAGACTCATTTTTATTAGCCACATAACTGTCTTTCTGTATTGCGTACGAATTTTGTATCTTTGAACTATAAAATCCTAAACCTGCCTGATCATCCGGGGAATTTCTAATTCCACATTTTGGGACTTTGCTCGGTTGACCTTCTATTGCACAGGTACACCGTGACTTTCGTCTGTGGCTGACCAGCATGCCAAGTCCTGACTTCCCGGTGTTTATTTTACAAAATGGATCAAAAATGACTGTGGAGCCTCCCAAAGGACTGAAAGCTAACCTGATGCGAACATATAACTCGATTAATGACCAGTATCTGGCAAATGTCGCAGATAAGGTATGTTTTGTGTAGAAGCCTTAGTCATTCAGATATCCGATCCTTTCCGAACGCGATTTACAAATATTGGTGTGCGAGGCAGCCCCGATTGGTTGCAGACCCATCCCATTGAATATAACAGATACAGAAAATTCTACGATACACTTTATTTTTCTGTTACTTAATAACATAAGGTTCTAATTCTGTTTTGGAGGTCAACACCATAAGTTATTGTTACATTATTTTCCAGATTTTAGCGTGCACATGAGAACACTCCTTTTCCCTTGCAAAGCCCGGCAGTTGGTTTGTCTATCGTACTGCCTGATCGGTTGAGAGTGAACTGTAAGAACAAGAAGTGATTAATTAACTACGACTGGAGGGAATCGATAGGAGCACCGACTTATGTACAATACTGATGAACCAGTGGACAGAGAAGTTCGGTTGTGATTATGTGGTCATTCGGAATAGATTAACGGAATGTCACATGATGTAATACTACATTTATTTGTTGTGACGGAATCCGACGGTCGGTTGACACTCAGAAGAGGTACAGTTTGTATGTGACCATCCTGTCTACTCCAGTAAACACCAGTTTGCGTTTGCTCATTAAAACACCATGTATTTGTGGTTGAGAACAATAATAAATTGTTGGGGTAGGGTAGAAAGTAATTGTACTTTGAATTTATTTAAATGATGGGACTGACAAGCAATAGTGATCTAAAATGTAAAGTTGGGTAACCTGTGACTTATTCTTGGTGACATTTTGAACTTTACTTTAAATAAGCATACTAAAGCAAATATGCCTTGTATACTATCTGTAACCTTACTCTAGTGAGTCAATACTATCATAAAGAGCAATACATTAGCAGTAAAAATAGGCATTTGAATACAGCAGTATTCAGTAACATTTCCTGGTTCTCAATTGTAGAACAGCGTCTTCAGACACCTGCTACTTTCCCTGGCCTTTTTCAATGGCGTATTAATTGAACGGAAAAAGTTTGGACCATTGGGCTTCAACATTCCATATGAATTCACCATGGGTGACTTACGGATTTGTATGGATCAGCTTGTCATGTTCCTCACAGAATACGCAATCACACCCTATAAGGTGAGTAAAACACTGAAGTAGGTGGAACACATTTTAAATACCGATTTGTATCATTCATACTTCTATTAGGGTCTTTCTATCCGTAAAAATGCAGTTGGGTCAATGAGTAAGAGTGTATCTCATTTGCTATCAATCTGTTTACACTCAGGCACAACACACTTGATTATTAAGCCATTTATAACCACTCATGAATAGTTCGGAATTTGGTTGATTTGACAGAACCGTCACTCGCACCTGATGGCTGCTTTTGTATTTAGACTTTCCATTCAGTCTTGGGAAGATCTACTAGACTTGAGTTTCGCTCTTGTCAGAGCTCATCAGTAGTGCATATCTTTGTCATTACTAGGGCTTGAACTTCGGTCACCATTTCATGAGGCAACTGTATTGATCACTACAGCTCTGATCTCACATTAAGCATTAAGAAACTATCATCCCTGAATGCTCAACTACTTTCTTTTGTAACAATTAGGTTAACCCATCGTCTCGATAGGAGACAGTTACTATCTATTAAATCCAAATGAAAGCTCCGAGTTTATCAACCCTGTTGAAGAATAGTTGAGGTTACTGTTAACTAGTCGGGGATTTGGTCAATGTCTGTCTGAATACCATTCGATCGCAGATTACGCATTCAGATGTATTTTTCAACCATCCTGTCTAAAAAGGTAGCATTACACTTGAGTTTCGCTGTTGTCAGAGTTCGTCAGTAGAACACATCCTTGTCATGACTGAAATTTGAACTTCCGCTTGCTTCTTCACGAGGCATCTATCGACACCGGTCGATAACCTTGTGATTAAGACTTGCGAATTGAGACGAAAGCTTTTCGTAAGAGGCTGGCTGAAAAGCTTGCCTGAATGTTAGAAATGTAATCACATGTGAGTGTTGCCTGGTTTAATTTTTTAATGAGTTTGCCGGAGGGATAGTAAATTTGAGAATCACCATAGTTGAAAAGCACTAAGCCTTTGGGTGATTAATTAATGTACTATGACGCTATCATTTTGGTTTCATAAATTAGAAACATTACATGCACATGTATTTGTGAGTGAATGCCTACATACAATTTGTATGTTGACACGCGTTGGCCAATTGGTTCGGAAACAAGGGGGATTGCGAGATAGACAATTAAATTTTTATTTTTAAAAAATCAATTCATTATATTTGTAAGCAGTTCGTCATTTCAGTTGCCTACTGAACTGACATGACACTGTAAGGGGGCAGTTACGAGGCAGGATAGGATCAAAACAAATTGAACGTTTTGTATCTCATTTTGGCGATGGTTTACTTGTATACGTACTGAGTGTGGCACGCAAACAAACAAGTTCTTGTTTCGATATGGTGATTTTACGAGGCTATGTTTACTATGACAAATGATAAAAAGGTGCAACTTTTGTGAGACACCGCGATCTCATTGGTTCGAATAATTTTCACGCAATTTAAACACCGCGTCAAAAAATCTGTTTTTGTTGCGTATAGGTGCTTTGTTACACCGCTGGGCATATCAACTACGGTGGCCGAATCACAGACGACTGGGATAGACGATGTGCGATGAGTATTCTGGGCGAGTATTACAACAATCGTGTGTTACAGGATGACTATTCTTACTCACCTTCGAACATTTATCACCAACTACCGGGCACTACAGATCATGTGGTAAGTTTTTATGATTGTGAAGCATTCTCATGCATTCGTTATATGGGAGGTTGAATTACACTGCTGATGATCCTTACATCATTAAGTTCGCTTTATCTACCTCATTAGGATGGCAAGAAAATTTGTGTCACGGAATGGAACAGTATCGTTTGTGTCTAATCAGTCATTTACTAAAAAAGAAACTGGATATATACGTTACCAAACAGAATGAATGTGGAGACAGAAAAGTCACAGTCATGGTAGACTAGCAGCACAAGTAATTCCTTTTGCACATTCAACGTCGATTGTCGTTATTAGGTCATCATGGCTTCCCTGACAGCCAGGATTTTGAGGCTGAATAAGTAAGAACAGGAACACAGCTGACCGGATTCATAGTGTGACCAGCTATAAGAATGCTTCGTAATCAATGATCTTGGGATTTCCGTTTTGACATCATCCTTACCGAAGTTTACAAAATTGATTCGCTCAGCTCTATTGAATAATGTATCAGTAAAATTGCTTTTCTATGTGATAAACACAAGGTTAAAAAATATATAGGATTGATTACCCTAGGTGGTTTGGTGTTGAACAGACATATTAAGTTTGTAAAATCTTTTAAAATCGAGTGCAGAGGATTCACAAGGTTATATATGGAATGGCAATCGTCAGATATTCCCGTTAGATTGTGTTCGGACATGAATACTACTGATGCTAATACAGAGATAGTTTTTTTAATGAAATTTTAACCCGGTTTATTCGGGATACATACTAACGCTTTATTTTTTGCTTCGCGTTCTTATCAGACCTATCTGGAATATATTCGATCGTTGCCAATCAATGATCCTCCGGAAATCTTTGGATTGCACGAGAACGCAAATATTACATTTGCTCAGAACGAGACGTTCACCTTGCTTGGCAATCTGCTCAAATTACAGCCACGCTCGTCCCCAGGTGGAGGTGCCGGGCAGCAACGCGAGGACGTCGTCGAAGAGATCAGTCGCTCATTGCTCGTTAAAACACCAAATCCGTTCAACCTAGCCGAAGTAGTTCAGCGATATCCGGTAATGTATGAGCAGTCAATGAACACAGTGCTTACACAGGAAGTGATTAGGTGAGTGCCTGGCCTACTGGATTATACAGATGGACAACAAAACAAACGGCATCAGCAAATACGCTTAGTGTCGGAACAAATTGTAAAATGCCGATAGTGATGTTTAATTTTTGATTGACAGAAAATTGTCAGAATAGGCGATTAATACAAACAAGACATTAACCATGAAAAACAAAGGTGAGTAGGACGCCTGGAAGATAAAATCGTTTTGAGAAAGGAGTAAGAATCACTTGATTACAGGCTGGTTGATCCTCCGAAAAGGTCATTCCGCTGGCTAGAGACGCTATCCGAGATGGCGATGTGTCGCAATCAATGGCGTACCTGTATCGATACCATTTCCGCTTCTTCCTCTTAATCTTCCCTCAATAATTTTCAATCTTAGTAACCTTTTCTTCTAAGATATTCCACGTC
>JTDE01000201.1:14301-30922 GCA_014338405.1 Paragonimus skrjabini miyazakii | reverse complement strand
GGCGGCCCGAGCCACAGTACCTTTTGGTCAGGCTCCTGAGTGTTATGATGATGATGATGAATCCAACTTAACAGTCCAAAGACCGTCTGATACAAGTACCTCAGAAACCTGAACCATAGACCTTATTTATAGATTGACCATATATAAACTGTTGTTTTATATACGTAACCAGACGGGAAAACGAAGTGACATCTGGCACTAGCTGTCATCTTACTGTGTTGGCTGAGTCTACTTACAGTGTTTGGTTTGTATACTGTTGAGAGTTTTTGCGATTAAATGTTCCTGCATGGTTCTATGTCCTTCTCTAATTGCCCCTATGTTACTGAAGAAGAATTATATGCTCGTATACAGCACATGATCACCGATTGTCTTCCAGCATTCAGGTTGATTCTGAAGTAGTTTCGTAAGCTCCAATCAACGTCCGTTCATTCTAACGTTGATATATAATACGGCTTGTACAATCTGAACACATAAACAGCCTCGGCAATCGTTACCACTAAGAAAAAATAACCAGAAACCCATCCTCTGGGTGATATGTTGATCCTATTATCTAAGTGTTTCCATAAGACAAGGCTGATCACAACCTGACCATATTGTATTGTAGACAATACAATAAACGAATTCAAATACTTACGTAATATAAACTTACAATGTTACTGAAAAAAATGTCCCTGCAAATAGCAAAGACACACTTAAAGATATCAGTGAAAACAAGACGAAGTGTCAATTCTTTTCCAATCTATAACATAAAGACAAACCCAGCCAACAATATAGATTAAGTTGTATTGTTTCGATTACTCGTCTGTTAATTCAGACGAAGGATAGATAATGAGGGGATAGTATCAAAATGAATCGTAATCTTTTAATTGCTCAAGTTACCTTATTATCTTCAGTCGTTTTTCAAGGTTGGTGTTATTTCAACTAACGACAATAGCACTGTTAAGTTTAAAATACACGCGTGATTGATCATGCTTGATGGATACACACAAAAGTAGTTAGAGTTCAATGTAACGGAAGTCTTACAAATATTTGGAATCGATCCTAAAATATGCTGCAAATTTAAATCCTGACAGGTACAACAATCTGTTGACCGTGATACACGCTACCCTGAATGACTTACTAAAAGCGCTCAAAGGACTAGTGGTCATGTCAGCCAGTTTGGAAGAGATGGCCGGCTCTCTGTTTAACAACCGTGTGCCAACAATATGGGCTAACAAAGCCTATCCAAGCCTGAAGCCATTGGCCGCATGGGTTGAAGATTTAATACTGCGTGTCGAATTCATTAACTACTGGATTGAGAATGGGATTCCATCGGTATTCTGGATCAGTGGTTTCTACTTCCCACAAGCTTTCCTCACGGGCACTCTTCAGAATTACGCACGCAAAAAACTTATATCTGTGGATACAATTTCATTTGATTTCCAGGTAAGCTAGTTATCACAATCTAAACACAAGTAACTAACAGTAAAATAAGTTGTTCATATTTCCGCACTCAATCAAGAGTGATTGAAATGATCGATCGACTGGCAGAGGAGCATGGATAACCAATATATAAGAATACCATTACAAATGAGACCAATCGACTGATCCGATAATCTAAGCTTCTGACGTAAACAGAAGAGTCCGCAGAGCCGATTGACAAATGGTCTTAGAAAAGCAAGTTATACCGTTAGTACTAAACATACCCAAACAGTGATGGCACACTGACGAATAAATCAATCAAGTGATTTCAATCTACTTACAAATAGATGAAATCCATGGATCTCATAACTGAAAAAGGATACACCTCTCCTATAACTGTCCGCGTAGGATATATAACACACAATCTTCAGTAACATGTAAGTAATCACCTTTAGAAGTGGCAAAACGGAAACTGTATTTTCTTCAAATATACACTTTATTTATTAATAGGCAGTCATTGCTGAATCTGTTCGAGCAGATTCATGTTTATCAGTGAGTTAATCGTAGTGTATGAATCTTTAGATGCTGGCTAGCTAATTACAATATGTTGTAAGTAGTATCGATAAAACCAAACATCTAAATTATATCAGAAGGATATGCAACCAGTGTAATGTAAATAACGGACAAATATAACAAGTGCACTTACAGCAACAGTTAGGACTAAAGACAGAGATGTAATCCATGGATGTGTTGGGTGGGATCCTATGGATATCAACGTAAGGATCTACAGGATGGAAACACTGTGTGGTCCACGGAGCACTGCAGCTGTGGTTTGTTCACCAGCGCGAGAGAGACCCAGACGAGTTGTGTTCACATATGTGTACGGTCTCGTTGTCGTGTCAGCTCCGGTGAGGACAATGGGTTGAATAATGTGTCGTAGGCTAATGTCCGAGTTGAGGTTGGTTGTATGTGTTGCTGTGTTTGTGTCCGTGTGCACATGACATTTACTGCAGTGGTTTTGGCAAACTGTGAGTCGTTCGAAGTCACTGCAGGTGCATGCGCGTAAGGGTCGCTCAGCGGTGGATGTGTGGGCGTAACATTCTGGTCACATGCCCCAATACGTCGGTCCAGACAACACAACAATGTGCTGCTACAAGTCCACTAGTATCAGCTGAGACGGTCTGATAAAGGAAACGATTTTACGAGCCCTGAAAACGTCAAAACAGCGGTGGAAGAAGTGGAATTTCATAGGACACTGAGGAATATATACAAAATGATAATTTTGTCTCATCTCCAGTGTACATCAACCAAGTGTCCCAGTAAATGGTTAAGGAACAACCAAATTACGAAGCTGTGCAAGAAACTAAAAAAATAACCGAAAATGATACAACTTTAAGCTCACTGGAACAACAGGATCCAGATGGTAGTGAGGTAGATTACAATAGCCGGATTTAGAAAAGTCTAAGAAACGTGCAAGTATAGTTAGAAACAAGATGAACATTGAAGACATATCAGACAATCAGCCCGGAATACTAACCTTAACAAAAACGCAAACGAGTAGGGGAGGACAAAAAGTGCCTTCCGTAAACAAGTTCCACGTTCGCCGGCAGGTTTTTAAATGAATGCGGCTTTCTTTGACAAAAAATGATGAGATCCTTGAAGCGTGTACCTCAGCAAGGTCGGCTGTCGTAGGTTTGAAAGAGGCTGAAGGTGAAAAACTGGATGTACCAAGAATTATTCCACTTTATCGGAAATATGAAAGTGGGAATGGCGGTGTTATAACTCATACTGACTGGTGCATGAGAAAGTCTGTGGTATATGACTCATCTGAAACCACATGACGCATGTACATTTCACTGGCACGCCCTTCTGTTTGACTGGTGCAATTTACTGTCCTCCAGCCTCCTCACTGGGCAACAACGAGCGGTGAAATAATGTCATACGTAAGCCACTCTCAACAGGATTTTCGCACCTCCCATTTACGGGCGATTTTAAACATCCTCAGCTTAAGTTTGATTCCACTGAAGCTCACGCTCCACAAAATAATCCGGCATACGAATTTTATGATGCGGTCGACTAAGCGGAAAACCGTAAGTGTTGTCCACGCTGTTGGACCTCTCAGAGACCGTCTAAACAAAACTACATCTTAATCAGTGAGCCGCACATGGCTAGTAACCTCTGTAACGACGCCCAAATAGATTGTAATGATCACAAGGTCATTATTTCTGATATATTAAGCGAAGTGCATCCAGTTCCCCACACGTAGTTCCAAAAGGAACTACTACATAACCAGCCTATCATGGGGATTTGGTGGTACAAGTTGGGCGGAAGCTGCAATCTATTAATTAGATAATCATTGCAATAACTCAATTTATTAATAAGCATATCTTCATGAAGCAGTCGAAATAATAGAAGGCAAAAGCCGATTACGTAGTGTGCAAAGAAATTGTCTATCTCCAAGGGATCTACTTGGAATATGTATCAACTAGAGGGTACTGAACAATCACGCGCCAATCAACTTTGCAACGCGAAAAGATTAACAATAATGTTAAGCTAAGCTGATAAATCATTTTCGAATCAACCAGAAATTTCTGTACAACACCAAAAATAGTCCTACGGCTCTACATCTGAACGATGGAGATACCATCACCGCCTCTTACCTAGAGATGGATGTTCTCTGAACTCACTGTCAGCGTCTTTGCTAACACCCGAGGAAGCATAAAAATCGTCATTTGGAGTAATACTTCTGGTGACCTCACAACTATAACTATCACGCCATGTATCGTGGTTCGAAAAACAGAAAAGTCAGCCAAACCTGATCTCATTTTTCCAATGTTGGAAAGATGCGCCGGAAACCTGGGAGGACCATCGAGTTGTTCAATCGCTCTCTAGACCAGGATAAGCTTCCGGGGACCTGAAAGAACTGCGCCACATCTCCTGCCTTCGAGAGGGAGATCGGAACGAGTCTATCAACTACACGTCAGTTGTCTTATTATCCAATGTCTCGAATATTCTTAAATGGTTTATCGACGACCAGTTGAGGGCTTACACTGCATCCAGTACGCTTTTTCCTACTGTTCAGCATGGATTCCGAAGGGGCTTTTGACGCCTAGCAGACTGCCTGAATGATCGATATGTTAATATAAAGATTAATGGCGTACCGTCTGCAACTAGCGGCATATTTCAGGGTTTCATTCTAGGTCAACTGTTAGTCCTACTATTCGTCTTTAAACGACCACAGCTGTGGAGCAACGAACCTTCCCATCTGGAAAGATTGTTTAGACTGTCAATTCTTCATGTACTACCGACATATCGCAGGAGACCTTAATGTGGTCTATAGAACAGTAAATCGGTTATCGCACCTTCTGAAGCATACTGTTAGGCTCAGTACGAATATCCGTCTCCGAGGTCACTCGCTAAAGGCGCAACACCAGATGAGTCGCTTGAAATGCCAATATTTATTCATGGTGTCTAATCAGGACGCCTAGATGTATACATTCGTGGCATCAGCACGACATTCCAATCTGTTTGGCCACCTAGGCAACTTGGAGATGGTGTGGGACTTCTAACACCAATGTTAACACATTACCTGTTGGAGGGTATTTGCCTTATGCTCGCCTGTCACGTCACTCTATCGGCATTCTAATTAAATTGACTTTATTTTGCTTCATGCTTTCATGACGTTTACCAGTTCGGAAGCGAATCTCAGTCCTCTCGTTTTGATCCTCCCTTACTCTATGCTCTTTTACTGCCGTCCGACACAAACATGCATTATAACCCGTAAAATTTCGGCATTCTAATTTTTTCCGACCGTTATTGGTTTCGAGTAATAATGCCCAGCGCGGTAAACGCTCGGCAAGCATAAGATAAACATGGCCAATGAGACACGTGGGATGCCTGAATCACCATACAACTTACGTCTTCTAGGTTCGATGCATATACCTATTTGATAGGCTTGAAATTAGGCGAACCACTGACAGAAGGAGGGCTCAAGATAGCTTACCCAACATCACTACTATTCATACTGATCAATAATAAGCATAAGATTTTTACCTACCAGACAATAGCTAATGTGATCAAATTGACATCAGGTTAATAAGTTGTGTATTGGAAATGTTACAACCCAGACAAATTTCCGTTATAATTTTTTAAAATTGATATAAGAGGATCAAAGAGGACAAATTTGAACGATGTATTCGGTAGAATTTGTTTTCACTTTTACAAGCGTACACCGTAGTTACTTGATATCTACACAGAAAAGCAAAACTTTGCAAACAAGCCAAATAATAAGATAACGCACATACACACACACACACACACAGAAAAACAGCAACATTACAAACACATTAGTTCGCTATCACGGCAGCGATGAGCCAACATAAATTTCATGTTGTCTATTGATACTGGGCTGCACACAGTTTATAAGAGGAGCCTCCACGAAGCATATTATTTGCAAATTTACAGAGGGCAGCCGGTAAATATTCCGCATTCAGAAACGTTTTTATATACCTTTTCTTATTAACTGCTTTTACACATTTGATGATGTTCCGGTTAGAGAAATACGTGCTATAATGCAACTCATCAGTTTTACACTTTTAGGTAGTCAAGTAGTTAGTTTGTGTCACGAGGTTCTACCTCAACTGCGAGCTTTTGACGGTTACTGTCAATTGTAAGTCATACTCCTCTGACTTCAAGGAAAACAATTCAAGCTGGGGTTAAAAACGCTACTACGTGAGACACCCAGTGTTGTGAGCCAAGAACACGGATGGCGCACAGTTGGTTTATTTAGGAAATCGACACGAGTTAGGTGTTCAGACAGGACAAGAAACAAAAACACTCATCTGCATATGGCAATCGTCCCGAAGGTTCTGGCTGTCACAGACGCTAATGCTCAGCTCCTTTGCGTAACCAGAACTATTCCATGGCATACTGTATTGTCGTGTTGGTGTGACGTTTCTTCTCGTGTTTTCCCTGCGGCTACACTGATGGCAAACTCCATGCTGTCGCCCCACTACTGGATAGTGGTGTGAGTAGTATGAGTCGATCACTCGTCCGCATCACACCAGTATCACAAGGTCGATAATACATATCGGCTGACTGAGTGGGTCATTGTTTCAGAAGTAGAATACTGGTTCACACCATATCGAACAAAGACTGAAAGTGACATTATGCAATACTTAGCAAGCGCTTAAGAACTTAACTCAAACCGCCATGTTACTAGTAAGGAAAATATCTCTGACAATGGCATACAGTACTACTCATGGTATGTATAGAGCCACAGGTGATAGTAACAGAACAATGCGAACTATTTTAATTAGCGGTCAGTTCATAACTTCTTGCCTAGCGTGAGTAAAGGCTGAACACACATTTACTATCAACACTGTGCTGATTACTGCCTTGAAAACACTAACCTGAACGTATCCGTACACGGACGAGACTGTAGTGACGGACAATTGGTCTGTCCACGAAGTGGCTAAAATAACGAAGAAAAAAAAACAATCCTTTGGGGATAATTTGTGGACGATTTTATTCTGATGCCTTCCCCAAAATATACAACTCTAGTGTGCTCCATCACGCGAAGGCAAACATGCAGCCCGAATAAGAAGATATGATTGTTATTGAAAGCGCATCGAGACGGGCTACCAGAAGAGTCACTGGACTCAGGACAAATCTCTATCAAGAAAAACCTGGGAGAATTTGGTCAGTTCTCAATAAAACATAAATACCTGGGGGAAAGACTTAATGTAAACATACAGAATTACCAATACACCCGGTCAACCACTAGCAGCAACGAACAATTAAAGGGTCCCTTTAACCTCAGTTTTAAATTGGCAGGCTACTGCGTAAACAGAACTTCCCCGTTAAGGTCTTCCCACGATGGGAAACATTATCTAACTCTATGATCACGGCCGACTGGACAAAGATGCTCAAAACTCGACTCGATCGGCGTGTATGCGAGGAGCAGCTGACACGACAATCCCCAGGTCATCTTCCTAACGGCGTCTTACAAGTCACCAGATATGTGTCAGTCCACTTGCTCTCTACTGGTTGTCTGACTGTTTGTTGTAGTTGTATGTCACTTAAATCTGTTTAAAAGTTATAAGTTGCCATAAGACACACCGGTTTTCCATCACATTCAGTTTCCTTTCTCTGCACCTGAAAACGTTTGCTTCACATTCACGAATCGTCGAACACATTTTATTCTTAGACGAGCAGAAAGACAGGAATTCATAAGTATTTGGCCTATTGCTCTGTTCGGTATAACCCTGTGGACCAAAACGAACGAAAATGATAGGCAATATAACGCAACATCCTGTAGAAAAGAAGCCAACGGAAGATGCAGGGCGAGGGAAAAAGTACTGTACATTCACGGATCTTTATTTGTATACACGTACCTCAGTGGCGAAGTGTGCGTGGGATTCAGTATTCTGTAAAATTCGATTAGGGTAACTAACGCTTTTTATTCGACCGGCTAATTAGTCGGAGCCAAAACCCCGAAGACAGCGGAAATAATACGATTAGCAAGAATCCATGATATTCTCTTCCCACAAGAACAGGTTAGTGTGGGACAACTGAACCGGAAAAAAACATTGAGGGGGTATAACATCCTAGTGAAACACACTCAGTGCAATTATCACCGTGTAGCGACCAAATCTGTTTATGAAAAATAACCAACCAAGCGTATACAACTCGCGTACACGAGCGAGCTGGAATTCTGTTATCTCAAACAGATCACGATATGCTTCATCGACGAGCCCTAATAAGAGCGACACTCGAATTTGGTTGAAGAACCATACTTTAATATGAAACGTAATTCGATTTGTGAATGATGTCCCGCTTAGAATCCCAGTCAATGACAATATCCAGGGCAGTCCCACGTCGATCGTTCACATGACATTGGATCAGAAAGTACACTAATATTTGAATTCATTCATTGATAACGACCGCAAGCCGGAGCAAAATATACTGTGGCCCGAACAGTGATGTGGAATAACCTATTGTGGCAGGCTGTTATCTCGGATAACGCTTCTGGCCAGCGATTTGAATAATCCAGAGGATTCTAACCGAGCAAGTGGCGACTGCCTACTCTACTCATCGGAACAATCAGGATCTCTGTGTTTCGTGACCACGCAGTTGGTTGACCGTCCCGCGGTTTTACCGAACTGTTTTACGGTCTCAGAAAATAACGCCTATTGCGGAAGATGCTGTGCTGGCATGTAGAGTATGCAATTCAATCAGAAAAATAGTAAAGTAATTATCCACTCACGTGAGCGGAGATTGGCATTGCCTAATTGCACTCTTCCGGAAACATGCAAATAACCCCATACGCATAAGAGCAAATCGGGTTGATCTGACGTTACTCTGTGATCTTAACAGTATCGGTCAAGATAACATAACTGGATACCAACGGCAAGTGGAGAGAAAAGGATGGTTGCATCGCAGCCTACAAGCGGGAGCTACGTGATACAACTGACTTCGAAGGGGTAGTAGTGGGAGCTGAAAGTCTAGTTCGATGGACACGAACGAATTTTAGAATGGTTAGTGGACCAATTAAGCCCCAACGACGTACGTCGATACCGGGGTAACTAAAAGGTGGTAGACTTAAAAACCAACTAGCTGGTGTTGGACAGTTACACATGGATAACTGAACACTTAACATTAAAGATAGGTTTCGTTATGCTAAAATGAGACGATAAGCATAACTGGCAGCACGCGGCTACACCAGAGAATAGATAAAAGACTGCATGAAATATTCGATTGACAACGCAAATCACATAAAAACTAGTGGAACTATAAGAGAGACAAGCCGAGGTGCTAAACGGACAACGCGTACGAAAGGGCACAGTTCAAGAACACGAGGGTGGACGCACGAGGGACAAGCCTGTATTAAAGACATGAGACGGTGACGATCCTCAGATTATTTAACGAAAACGTAAGGACGAATTATAATCGTTAATAGGTGTTGCTAGATAAGCGATTTTCAAATTTATCAAAACAAGGACAATTCGAGGGAAGTCTGACTTCCCTAGCTAATGCAGACCATACCAATGCAAGCAACTATTTGTCTTAAGATAACAGCAGTCTAAACATCTATCAGGTGTTACCATTCAACTTTTCTCACACGACAGATAACAGGTACAACTTATCACGATCTCTTCTTTCAGGTTATGAAACAAGGAGTAGCCGAACTGACAGAAGTTCCAGCGGATGGAAGCTATATTCGTGGTCTGTTTCTTGAGGGTGCCCGCTGGGACTTTCAACGCCACCTTCTGGGCGAGTCTCGACCAAAGGAGCTCTATGTGAACATGCCAATTATTTGGTTAATCCCCGTAGCCCATCGTAAGCCATCGACAAAAGGAAGCTACGAATGTCCTGTTTATAAAACACTCACCCGAGCAGGTAAGCAGAGAATATCCAGTTTGGTTATGACCTTATCATTGCTAATTTTGAAATTCCAAGTACATCATCTCCGATCAAGCCCTGTTCGATAGTTTGGAAACCCTGTCTGAAAGTTCAAGTAGGTTATGTGTCGAGGTTCTTAAATGCTTTTGAGCGGGTAGTGGGTATTCAGAACACAGTTTTCTACGATCTTACCTCAGGCACATGTACCTGATCTAAGGCACACGAACCTACAATTGAGATAACCATACTGACAAAAGATTCAACGCAAATCGTAGGGAATCGCTACTACCTGAATGCTGACGATACCATCCATCAATTCTTAGGTAAAAACGTTAACATTCAATTCACCATGTGCAGCTTGTACATGTAAAACATGTTAGCTGTTACGATATTTTATTATATATGTCATACATGGAACACGCTGTTTGGATTGTAATCGGAAACGCTCGACTACAAAAGCGGTTGGGGACTTTTTGTCTGCGAGTTCTCACATCTGACCATTAGAAGGCCCATAAATTTTCGGCGTACCAATCCAAAAATTACTCAATCGTACACATGAAAGAGTCAGACATCTCCTCGATTAGAACAGAAGAGCGGGCCGTTCTGATAACCTGGTCTCGGCTACACTCCTATATATCAGAAAGTTATCAAATACGAATGTGGCTCGAACTCGCGACCGTCCGCGAGCTACTTCCAACTAACACTACCCAAAAATTGTCCGAGTGACGCAATCACTCCTCGGTGACGCTCATAACACACAATCGTGACCATTCGGAAACACGTAACGACGTACAGATCATGGGAGACTGAACCGTAGTACACGGCTGAGACTTTACCGATCGACCACGCATCATTTAACACGCTTTACACATCGTTTTTTTATTTGTATATATATAGCCGCAACATAGGACGGCCGTGTTGTTCCATACGATACAGTTAACAGCATGAAAGACCATTTTCCGAGTCGCTATCACCAGCCCAGACACACCCACGGATTTTGGTGATCGTACATCTAGATTCTAGACCGTCTGACAGGAATTTCGAACGAAGACAAACACCATAGGCTCAGTGTCACTGGAAGCGTCCACAGATTGAGAATACAGAAGCTGGCTGAGATAGGCAAGACCTGCTGGCATATAAGGAAAGATAGACAAGTTGTAATATTGAGGGATTTCTAAAAAAAAGCCACACAAGCTATCTGACGGTACCAACATGGATGATCATATGAGATGAGAATTTAACCGTACCCATTTTAAATGGACTAGAAGACAGCTTATTGTTTTTCAAGTCCATCATTCGGAATGGCATCCACAACGTAATTATAAGCGGATCGTGTATCATGAAACTATTCCGGATGGTAACTGTCGATCTTTGTTAGCTGTGTCGCTGGCATACCCTCGCTGCTCTGCATGTCTACTGCACTAGGTTGCCATAACAGTGTGTGTGGCATCACATAAGTGATCACACTGTTGGTCAATGTGTTTTCGGAACAGACCAATATTACATGCCAAGTGTGTTGATCTCGCCACATAGGCCGAGTGATTCGGACACATATTGGGATTGTCAAACCACATCATGTTGAAACGTGATTTCCACATAACCTAGAAGTGACAATCGGCTGATCAGCGTGTGGCACGGTGGTGCTGGGTGAAAGTTATGATGTTAAGCTTTGACTTGATAGGATAGTTCCGTTTTTTTTAGCCAGAATCACACGGATAGTGCATATCTGTCGTTATATTACGTAGTATGCAATGTTGAGAGGCACGTAGTCAGTGACTGCTCACAGAATGTCCCAAAAATGATTTAAATTATTGGTTACACTATTTCCATGTTTATTATCCGTGCAGTAACTTGGATCAATCACGTCACTGTTTCTCACCTCAGGTACACTTTCTACTACTGGGCACTCGACCAATTTTGTGTTCGCAATCGATATCCCAACAGACAAGGAAGAGAAACACTGGATCCAACGCGGTGTAGCACTTTTATGCGCCCTGAACTACTGAGCTTACATTTCACAACAGATTTTCCGTGTTCGCCAGGCCAACATTCTAATCTGAACGCCATACCTGTTTTTCCTCTTCGTATTCGAAGTGGAAGTAGGAGTTTTATCATTTTGACACACGATTTTTGTGCACAGGTGCACCTATCTTCCTTTACTATCGAAGAGTCTGATTTCCCGGAAGTCTTTGAAGACCAGCACATCTGTGGGCACCCTAGCCCTCGATTGTAAGAAAACGAACACAATAAAGAGCCGAAATCGTCTAACTGCTGAGGCTTTTAGAACACAACAATATAAAAGAGGAATTAAACACATTAGAAAGCAAAAACGAAATTAAGCCAGTGATTGGTTAACCGCCGATGTAGTACTAGCGGGCTTTAATAGGAAACCATACTCGTTTACGATGGCAAACTGATCGAAGACTGTACATACGCGTATAGTCGCTTATTACGAGCTATTCAACTGATTTTGTTGAGGGCTAGCACATACTGGAAGTAAAAATACACAGGAGAAGCAAAATACATAAGCCAAGAGTAGTACCAGTGCGGGCGTAATTAGACATTGGCCGTAATGTCGACCCGTTACATGAACATAGGGAATAAATCGCAGAAACAAAACGATCACATCAGAACACCCTAAAAATAAAAACATTCCGATGTAAACAAGTTGAACATCCATCTAAGCAATCACAGACGTGAATTAATTAGTCAGAATTGATATGCCCCAAGTCGAATTCAGGTAACCATAGGGATGAACAGCTACGAGAGTTACACTTTCACGAAGTGACCATGATGTACTAAAATATTCGTATGCAGATTAGAGTTTTCGTCAGAAGTATAGATTATCCTCACAATGGTAAAAGTTAACCTATCTAAGAAGCTTTAGGCAGTAATCAGCAGGATAAATCATTGGATGCAAACCTTGCTACTTCTTAACCGAAACGATCTCCCAAACGCACTATGCTAGAATTCAGCGGTTATATTAGCTCTCATACTGGAACGAAAGAAGCCACATTTACACGCGGAACAAAAAAAAACTGAAAAAGCTTGTGTACGCCAAGCAGTTGAAACACACTACTGTCCGCGTTTGACTGTCATTCGAGCTATGGCAAACTCCTCGAAAGGTTTACTCAGGAAAGCGCTACGACCGAGTTTTACGATTACTAATTTTTAAATGTGGTATCTGTAATGGCTTGTGTCACGGCAACTACACTTGAGACATAAATACCTGTCGAAGACATACACGGCCTACCGAAACCGGTTTTAAGCAGCACTTGTTGGAGACTAACAGATGTGCGCGCAAATTTGAACGTGCTATGTATTTTTGGCAATCGTTATCTACATGTATTGACACCATTATTTGTGCAGTGAGATCGTCGCATGATGCCTTCGGGAATAGTAAATTATACACCCTTGTACATAACTCGACCTCCTGACATTTACTTTGATAGCTTGATATGTTCCTCGTATGCCACCCATCTGCATATTTACGGAATCGGAGAAAGCGACCTGGTGAAATCAATGCACGTAACTACTGATGTCAAACGTACCCTACTATATGCATCTGCAGTTAGACATTGTAAAAGGTTGTAACCAGTGGTGTTTTTAAACCGCGACAGTATAATCATAACGACACTAATCAACAAACAGAATCAAGAGTTCAAACAACTCCTCATCTGCGTCTGGCCAACCTGCAGTATCCAGCTCATATTACCTCAACTACTACGCAGTAACAAGTAACGGTGCAACAGATTACTTGCAAACTCATTCTTAAATGTGTACACCGCAACGTATAAGCCAAACCTTGTCGAGTTGTTTAGAAAACTGAGGCTTAAACCCAGATCGTTTGAGGCAAAAGTTGACGTTATTACAAGCTATCCTCAGTAAGCTGATGAACAGCATGGGATGGAAATTTGCTGAATGTCACTAGCTAATGAAACGTCAGGAAAGCAGAATTTGGGTAACACGTTGTGCTTAGAAGGATAAGCTAAACAGATATATTCTTAATATGCTAGATGAAATCGAATAATGTGTTTGTTTTAGTATAAAAAGTTAAATCCTTGACCAGTCAGCACCGTTTTTACATAAAGAAGAAACGTCTGATAAGTCTAGCTTATTTTTAAAATTCATATTAAATAACGTTTTCCAGTTTTACACCACAAAGTGTGCGCTAGTATGAGACATACAGTCATGTGACCCAGGAAATGCCAAGATGCGCTAACTTCGATCAAATTAATCGTACTAACCAGCTGGTGAACAAATAACTGCGTAAGCTCAAAAAGAACACCACCCACACTTGATCGCGGCCATCGCATTCTGATAAGCCATTCGGCTAGTCCACATCAACGGGAAGCACTAGGTTTTAGTTTCGCTCGTATTAGAACGCATCAGTAGTGCATGTTCTCATCCAAACCATAGTTTGCAGTCCGGCCTTGTAGGTGTTAGATCAGCGTGTCAAATAGAACGGCAGTAACCTCACAATAGGCCTGACTGAATAATCACATCCAAACACTCGACGACAAACTTATGTGACTATCTGTCAGTCTATTCGGTCTTTTCGGGGAGAAAATAAACAAGATCTTTACATTCAATCCAATCCCGTGATCAGGACTTTCCTCAGTTAGGTTGAAGCTCCCAGCTTCAATGAAAAAAACTGGGCATAGTTTAAACCATCGATAAAAGTTCGAGGATTTGGTTGGGCGAAAAGGCGTCATTAACAGTGAGCTCACTGTCAACAATAAAACGCTAACTCTCACCAATCCATCTCTTCCATTAGTGTGTAACGGACACGGGGCGCACTTATATAGAACAACTATTCGCAGATCACACAACCTATTAGCACAAAGCACAAGTCTCAACTAATATGCGTCAAGTGCTCAGTGCGTCTACCGGATGGATATCCATCACACCATTTTATTAGCAAAACGGATAAATTAAATCCACGACACATCGAAATCGAATACCAGCCGAATTCTGGTCCCGGTTACTCTGGTTGTTTTTGTTTAAGTCTGAGGAACCTAACCAAACATAAGCAAACCTCGTGAAATGTAACAACCGGAAACCCTACTTAACATGGACCAAGTGTTATCTGACTGTTTCAACCCAGCCTGAAGCACTATACTATACACTTCCAGGAATCAAACCAGTAACATTCAACTGGTGTCAGTATCACCAAGCTTGGGGGAGTTTAGAGATAAAACAATGGATTCCGCTTTCTGGTAGACGAATACAGGCAAATGATCCGATGGAAAAACTATATGGAGGGAAGATGAGTAAAGACACTTTTCAGCCAAAAGATAAAATATGTGGGAGATGGGAGTAGGTTGATTGATAAACGTGTCAAAAATGTCGGCAAGTTTGTTCGGCAGAAGCCAGACAAGTGTCTTTAAGAAAATGAGCAGCCGTTAGTAGGAAGGATTGTAATAAAACTGAAAGAACTTGGGTGGTATGAAAATAGAGGATCTTGCGTACCATAACCATCGTTTTTTCGTTGCATTTCGCACAGCATGTGAAATGGATGCTTCTCAAGGGCTGCTGGGAATCGCATTGGAGAGTGGTGAGTTAGAATGAATAAACTGAAGTTGCAATTGTTTTAAACATTCGGCCAGCTGGCATCGCTGTTCCAATGGCCAATCCGGGTACCACTTGTGGAACAAGCGTAATTGACATTCAAACACAGTAGGCTGTCCGGCAACATCCGGACCAAGATGCAGACCATTGTCAATTAGACTTGCCAGGTACGTATCGACGGCGTCATCATTAGATAGAGAATCGGAACATGAATTCGGAGGCTCAATTGAAAGATAACAATCAGTCTGCTCCAGCGTGCTCAAATTGTGCACGAAAATCTCCCGTTCCCATTCGTTCCACTGGGAAAACCAGCGTGTGACGAGACAAACGGCCTGTATGGGTGGCAGTTGAAAACTCATCTAAAAGTTGAACGACTAATTGAGTTCCGGACAAGGTTCCTTATTACTTGTTTCAGAGTTGATCAGAAGACCTCATCGTGCAATCGGGCAGACAAAGTTTTCTTAAACAAAAAGCAGGAGATGGCTGAAAGAGTTTAACAGACAAAGCCATATTAAGAATTCAGATAAATAGATCTTGAAAGAATATACTGCTAACTGCCATAGGTGATTGTCGTCAGAAGCGCTACAACTAACAAGCCAATAAGGGGGTCAACGTCAAACAGGACACGCTTCAGTTGTGCTGTACAATGCGAACTATTGAACAGCATGTTAAACAGAACACCCAATCTTTTTGACATCATGCGTAAAATAATTTGAGTAGATATCCTCCAATATACCATGCTGACCCTTTTTGAAACATTTCGAAAGATACTGTGAACCATAAAGAGTGTACCTCACAAATCAATATGTTTTACACTCACAAGAGCCAATGACATGTTTCTGATTAGTAACTTGTTGAATCAAGTTGCTATTATGTACCTGCATCCACCCACCCACCACACTCCCGTAGAATGCCTGACGTCAGTCTCACGATTAGGCTACGTAAAAGGTAATTCCAGTGTTTCTTTAGAATCATCGTTAGTTCCAGTAGCCACCAGTTTTCGTATACACTCCATTCCAAGTGACCCTACAAAACCGTAGAGGTTAAAGTCGGGTGATTATGCTCATCACTGAAAATAGCAATATACCAGTGATTCGCGCTGATGCTTAACCATCATACAATCAGGAAGGAAAAATCGGGCTCTAGCCAGGGAAAAATGGAGGAAAGAGAGCACAACTACCAAAAAACTGTCTAAGTCCAAATCTTCGACATCAAGGTGTTTACACCTTACAGACGAACAACCGAA
>JTDE01000200.1:260826-272195 GCA_014338405.1 Paragonimus skrjabini miyazakii | reverse complement strand
GTCGAGAACCCCCATAATAAACACAGCAGTATCCACCTCGGATAAACTAAATCGATTTCCATTGACTTTAGTATAATTCACCGGTGGATTCTGCTCAACGCCCGCGACGCAGCTCATGTGAACTTATGATTTTACCTACTGATTTGAGCCCTGAAGCTCCACATGTATTGGAAACTAATCGTGATATTCCTACTTCATCGTGTAAGCAACTAGATAACTGAACGGTGGACCGGGTGACGATGCACATCCGGTTCTCAAAGCATGATATCTACGTAACCGACAACAGTTGGGCCACTGCGTCCCAATGATATCACCTAACAACCTGAAATGGTCGTGTAATTCTGATGCAGTGATTTATGTTCATTCCGTTGAAAATTTCGATGTAATCCCAGGTTGGTAGTCAACTTTTTGATCATGTGGCCTCGTGCTGATTGGCCAGCGACATTACCAACCAGTCCACAATACATAAAGGTGGTCTAGTGTCCAACCAGGATCAGAGAAACAATTTGCCAAGTGCGACGTAGTGTTAGTTACTATTGAGTCATACTCTCCAATTCAAACGATGATAGTATTACAACCGAGACCTGCCGAAAACAAATGCGGTTAGTTGATGAGTACAACAATGAACGAATAACACGAATGGGAACCTCCTCTGACTGGCCTCTAAATCCGAACTACATTAACCAATGAGTACACAGACAAATCAGACTTCGGACAGGTAATACATCTACCCGCTAGACGCTTTGTTAAGTTACATGAACTCCTCGTCTGTATTTGTAGAACTAAGTGGTAAAGACGGATAACGGCAACACCTGAATCGAGTTGACTATGAAACGAAAATAGAACGGCACCTACAATAAGCATCATACAATAAATTATGGAAGGCAACTACGATTTCGGTCATGTGTAGGAATAAAAGTGTGGTAATCAAGTAGGTGCGTATGACAAATGACAACCTAGGTCAGAGAAAATGGCATAGTTTATACTCGAAATCTATAATAATCCAGGGTTTTTATAGGTCGCCAAAAGTTTATAAGGCTCATGTGCCTTTCAACTGATGGGGCTGTCTCCCCACCATATAAGCTTGGAAGGTATCCGCCAGGAATTTTACAACCAATGACCGATAAATCGAGCCATTCTATCAATAAATCTTGTGACTTTTATATAGAAATGGCTCGATGTCTATCAACAGCGATGATGTAATGGTTAGTTTTGATGTCACATCACCATTTATCGAGGTACTCCAGGCAACAGGACTTGAAACAACCGGGCAATTATTAGCTCAGAGGAAAGAACACACTTTCCTATCGACCAGATAGCACTTGGGATATCCGTAAGTTTAGTTAAGAACTACTGTGTTTACAATTCGAAACTACAAATTTAACAACAAAGACTAGCCAGGGGACATCTAACATCTATTTTAGCAAATACCAATAAAGAACATTTTGAGGAGACGGTACTGAGTCGTTTTGAAAGTCCACCATAAGCTTGGTGGTGCCACATAGGCGACACTTTTGCGAGTATGAAACGGGAGTTAATGGAAACATTTTTACAATACCTCAATCAGGTAAATCTCATAATCAGATGGACAACAGAACTAGAATCTAGTACTGGCGACTGCTATTTCTGGACTGTCTGGTTTACAGAATAGTATGGAGCTTCATGAACACCGTCTATCACAAAACCACATACGTACCTAATATTCTTGGCTACAAATCCGTTCACCTTAAACCGGTTTACAGTACCATCGAAAGTTCCGTGTTCCATAGGACCCTACAGCTATGCGCCAATGCGGTTAACAAAAACAGAGACTACCGTAAACAGTTTCTTAGAAGACAATTAGGACGGGTACTTAAACCAGTAGCAAAAAATCAAAGGAATGGAAAAGCATTGTTGTTATCCCGTAAAAGAAACAGAAGTCCAAAGCTATTTGTAGGGTTTTTCGAAAGGAATTGCCGTTTTGTGAAATATTAGTATATCTTAAGGATAATTTGCCTGTTGACAGAACTGACGACTGTGTATCTAGAATAAAATGTAAAGACTGCTTGTTAATTTGTTTTGGGCAGAGGGCATGAGAATTTGGAACCAAAGTAAATGATACTGAATGAACATTAGAATAGCACTCCGAAATCAATCAGAGTATCAGGCTATGATCAGGGATTCTACATTCGCTGCCAAAGCCTCAGACAAAGATCATGAAGTTGGCATGGAGAAAGTCGAAGTAATCAGACGACGGTTCAGAACCACATGGGAGTGCCTAGTTGAAGAGACCATCGAAAGTACGAGGGCTACATGCGCTATACCTGGAGCTAACAGGGTCAAACTTTCTGACAGATGGAGATCGGTTTCGAATCAATCGGACTGATTCACATCGATGGCTGGATAGGACGACAACCCTAAAGCGTGAAGATTACGAGATCCCTATCTACATTCCCCGAAACCAATTAACCCATTGACCGACCTATTTGATAAACCATACCAATTTCATTTCTGTCTACCTGTCCATATGTCCGCGATCTGCTGTAGTTAGCAATTTGAACCTAGTACTACCCCGTGCCCATATACACTTGCTCCATGACATGTTACTTCCTATTGCGTTTGGTTCCTTACATCCAGCATGTCTTAAATAACACCGAATTTTCGATTAGTTCATCTGGTCTGAAGATGCGTCTGTGTGAGCAGTGAAACCCTGCCAGCAAAACAAATTACTGATTGCCCACAAATTACGAATGCTCACTGCGTCTCAAACCTATTACAGTCAACAGAAATAAATGACCTTTTGTCCGTGTGAGCTCGCGAGGACATATTTTTGTCGTACGCTGGTCCACCTCTCGGTAACGGCTTGAGATATCATTATCTGGCAACAGAATCGTGTTCTTCGGTCATGTCTGCCTCAACCTCAACAAACAGTGTGCCACGTAATTAACAATAATGTAATTGATTGGTTAGATATTATTTACATTCACTCAGGACGTTGCGTTCTCGCTACCACTGTGTGAGTTAATTTTATTCCCTCCAAACTTAGGTGCGCGTTCTCAACGTAATTCTATATATACGGCATTCCAGTCGATCTTCAAAGTATAACTCTAACAAAGTGATACCAGTTTCAGGAGTTCGGACAAAATCATTAGTACTTCATACGTGAATCTAAACATGCGAACTTGGAAAACGGACTGAATGTAAGTTGGTGGTGAGGAGTACAACTTCCAAAGTTGGCTTGACAACAACTGCCTCAAAGTCGACTTGAACAAAGTCCACATTTAACATGTAGATGTTAAAAAGAAAATCCTAATTGTCCCACCTGTATCTTTTAGGTTTGATTTGCTCAAACTACAAGGCAAAAGTCACATTACACAGCCTCTGTCTGTGTTTGGATGATTCATTCCTGAGTCCACGTAGTGTTGTTTCCCGTTTGGTATATTAAAGATCAGACTGAAAGAAACTTGATGGTAAATCTGTTTTACAGATTGAATAATTTTCCTCTCATGGTCACTTGTCTCTAGTCTGTCGATTAAATCTCGCGTCCGTCTTTTTAAGCAAGACGTTACTCGTCTGCTTGTTTCAGGCGCACACTTATCTGGCGAGGTGATTCGATTATGGTGTTTGTTATTGATTTAAAAGTTGAATGACCAACGCCCTGCGAGTCAGTCAGACATGCGATCCACCTGTACGTACGGGTGTATGCATACACGCATACACCTATACGAGCACAAACACGAACCGGGTGCGCTGATAGGGGGTTATGAAGGTGCTTGAACCAGTGAATGAACTCGTCAGTTCGTAAGTGTGCGGCCCTTGTACTCGGTTAGTGCCGAGCGCTTCTTTACCAGACACAATTGAAATCGATCTGGTGAATGTACACATACACTCGTGCCTATAAATATATGAAGTGCCACGCTGGTTGAAACTTTGCTTGTTTTCGCTTGCCTACCCTCCTACCTATCAACATACGGTTCAGCTCGTTTGTATCCGTCTGTGTATGTATGTTCTTGCTTTCGTCCACTTGCTTTCGCACTCGCGCCTTTCTCACCCATCCACAAGGGTGTTTACGTGTGTGTGCTTGTGAATTTGTATGCATGTGAGTGGGTCTCGTCGTTATACCCTTGTGTGCTCGAAAACGTTGACAGGTCGTCTTCATGCTGGTGTTTCGGATGTTGTTGCAGCAGCAACACTACTGTTAATATTGTCTTCGTGTACCACTCGTTGTAACTGACTGGTCCCGACTCTCTATTTCTTTGGAACTCAGCACCGGGCCTGACCCGGAACAGATAACGATCCTTCGTCTTCTCGTGTGTATGCCTGTGCGCGTGCGTGTGCAAGAGTGTGTGACGTTTCGAGATAGAAGACCAAATGTATGCTGCACCGAACAAACGAACGAACAAAGCTGAATTGTATCGACCGTGTCGAGTTGATCGATCCAGAAGGTATACACAGAGCAAAATTCAATAAGGTCTGATGATGATTGTTTTTGTTTTCTAAAGCACACATCGCTTCCTTGCCTTCTCTCGATATGTATGTAGACATGTTTGTATATTCTGTGCTTTTGTTCACAGGATCCTAGTGAAGATGAGTCAACGGGCAAAGTAAACATGTTCGTATGTTTAAATGAATCTGCATACGTGTCTACTTACGCACGGAAGTTTTCTTAGCGGGGCCCACTGTCTGCTCACAGTCAGGCGCATGAGAAACCTGGTTCTGCCAATCAGTGTACCTTTAACACATCACGGACGATATGGGAATCGCTCAGATGCACGAATGAGACGCAACCGGTTTGGAACGATTCAGCCTGCCTAGTGCATTCCCTATCCCCTCTGCTCTGCTCGGGTCAGTTCTTGACCTGTTTTGATATGTTTTGAATTTAAAGTGATTTACATTCATCCGTTCCACCTGAAACGCTATGCTATCCTCATCATTCGGTCTATTAACTACGAAACAAAATCCAGTTGGAAGTTCGTTTGGAAAAATAGTTGTGTGTGTGTCAAAATCAGGCCTAGGGATACAACCGTGAATTCGATGGATGAGTTACGTGACGCGAAACAGAACGATGATCACCTCACTTTCCCTCTCGATCCATCATGTGATAGGGTAACATGACTATGTTTTACGTCAACAATAGACAGGTATATACCAAACAAGCACCCGCTAACACTTCAGAGATGAACCAGGGCATAGGAGCTGTGTTGTAGTCAACGCGTCTCAAAAGGCACTATATGAAATGTGGTAAAATTTTCAATTCGCCCTATTTGGATCAGGAGTTACCAGAACGAAAAAGTGAAAATGGGAGGTAGAAGGAGAAAAACAAACTGAAGCTCTCAGTCGTAATTTTGGAAACAGTGGAAACGAGCATTCTTATCCCAATTTTTCTTTCAAACGTCATTACAATAGTGCATCACTGGTCGGAAAAAAGGATAAAATGTGGTCCTTAATAAGTAATTCACATAAATGTGTAGTTATTAACAGTAGAGAAGACAAACAGTCGATCATTGACTTTAACCAAACCAGACAGGAGGAAGAAGTTGAAAGTCAAGTCCGGGCCACTACAACTTACGGTCAGGGGCAGCAACAAATCTCTGGCCTTCAGTGCTATTCGACCGTTGTTTGATGTTCCAATATTTAGTACGTGTATGCTGTGGGACAGCCAAAGCACGGAATGGAATGTTCAAAAAAGAGTTCATTTTTTATAAAAGCTGCGAAGTATTCTCTCCACCCTCACATTTAACGTATTCTGCAGCTTTGTCTACGCCCCATGCTATGTCTGAATCTTCACTTCTGGATCCAAGCCTACAGCACAAAGGGAAGAAATTCCTGTACATCTCATCCAATCAGAACTGTAAGATATACGCAACATGTTAGAAATATTTGCTAGAAGTATTTATTAGAAATATGTTAGAATATTTGTGAACCATACATTGTCAATCTCGTGAAAACTTTACAGAAACGATAAGTTTATCGCTATAGATGAAATATTCACCTGTAATATGAATTAAACAGCACGCATGCGGCTACCTCATTCTTCCGAACTTTTCAGTCAGCGGCTTTCGAAAAGAATAACCATACTAAAGTTGTACTATTGTTAGGGCTCTTCAGTAGTGCATATCTTTACCACGGCCGGGATTAGAATTATGATCATGCTTTCATCAGGTAACCACGCTCACCAATGTGTCAGTGACCTCACACTAGGCACGACTGAATCATTACGCGCAAACGCTCAGCCACAGTTACTTGTACATAATGCTCAGACTGTCTTTACAATCTGTCAGTCTAAACGCAGTTATAGGAAAATCGGTAAAGGTTGCTCTTTATTTCCACTCACACCTGAAGACCTCGCATTTTTGACGGAATCAGTCGGATAAGAAGTTAATGTCACCGAAAAATTCGATCGTTTGACTGGTTTGGTTTACAGACCGTCTTTTGTTCACGGTTCTTCGTAAAATGTCATCTTGGGGTCACATTCATCCTTTACTAATGATAGATTTTAATTACCCGGAGCTAGGTTACACTAGTCATTTCTTTAAGATTGCAGCATCATTCTCTGTTGAGGTGACTTTCGAAGTAGTAATAAAAACTGGATTGTCTCAGTATGCCCAAGATCCTACCAGATGATCTGTAAGTCAAGCGTTATTTGCGTTGATTACACTCTTACCGACGAAGTCGACGTGACAGGCTATCTGAAATCACAACTCCATTTGGTCATTGTGATCACGGGTTAACTGAATTCACTTATCTACACGGGACCACACAACACATTATCCAATATATGGGTCTGAAGGCTTATCACAAAGCAAATCTGATGGGGGTTAAGATTCAGCTTAGCGACGGTGAATGGCATGGACACGTCAATTCATCGAGCCTAAATCATAAGTGGTAGCTTGTCAATGAGGTAAATCTCTGATGCAGTTAATAACAAGGCTCCAATAAGATGTCCCATGTCTAAGGAAAGGCCCAGACGACTAGAAAATGAAACCAAAAGCCTGTTCACATTAATAAATTCAGTCTGGAAAAGGTACTGACCAAAACAAACTGAAATTGCGTTTGTTGACTACGTCATGTGGAGCAGTTGTACGATGGCTACTATCAGACAAGATTCGTTTTGTCATCAGTGAGGTCCGGTCCAAAAACTGCAGGTGAATGTCAGCATTTCAAATATACCCATTACGATTATGAGAATAAAGAGGCACAGGGAACATTTTTTCGATACTTCGTCTTCAGACCAATACAGTTATATAGGGAGTTAACGGAGCTAGATTGTGATGTCTATCGGGTTTATTACAGAGAAACCAGGTTACTGGTCAATCAGTTGGTGATGGATTGCTTTTGTCACGCTCATTGGTTGGCCGCGCAGATTGGCCATCGATCTGATGAATTTGTGGGCATGGTAAGTGCAGTGCCTGAATAAACCAACTTGGATGACAAAATACCGGGTTAAGTGTCCTGATGCCGATAGCCCCGGAAGTACAAAGGGTTCTCATTCCGACGGCTCTTGGTGAGTTGCCTGATACGCGATATACCACTTGAAAGTCATGATTGGTTTTCACCTGATGGTGAATGGGAGGATAGCTCTGCTGACCGATCGTGGTTCCCCGTGCCCCAGTCACTGTGGATGGTGTTCTCGGATTCGTTCCGAAAGCTGTCTTGATGTTCGACCAATACAGCCTGCTCCACAGGAACAGGTGAATGGGTAGATACACACAGATTAGGTCTCAACTGTCAATCTATTTATCCCAAAACCTGAGAACTTGGGATGTGGTGGATTGGATACGGTGTTCACCTGTGGCAAGTCCTGTTGATTGCCTAGTTGAGCTAATCAGTCAGCCGTTCTACAGCACCGTTACCTTTAGACGGCACTTGAAAAAACGGGCTTTTTCTATCGTCATGCATTTCAGGTTTATGTGGCGCTTTGATCACGTTTCTTTTGAGAAATGCTTCCGGGTAGCCGTTCTCTATAGAGTACTTTCTCTGTGAATTCGAATTCAGTCCAGCGTATATGCTGGGCAAATTCTGTTTGCTCTGTCATTTAAGCAGCGCGCTAAATTTCTTTTTTGGTTGTGGAATACAAAACTGTGAAAGCTCGTGTAGTGGTCTGTTCGGGTATTCATGCGATGAATCCTGTCTTGCATAGTACCATCTATTCGTCGATGTAAATGAACGCCTAGGAAGGATATTTGGTTTTCAGTCTCCTCCTCATGCGCAAACTTAGCTGACTGGCGGGCGCCATTGAATTTGTCAAGTACTGCGCGCGTATTAGTATCCTAGCTAGTAATGGTAAATATGTCCTCTACGTACTGACGATATTGACTCAAATTGCTGATGGTAGACTGAAGCATGGTGCCATCAAACTTTCCCATATATATGTCGGCCAGGAGAGCTCCGACCGAGGATCCCATTGCTACACCATCTGTCTTTCGATATAACATGCCGTTGAATACCATATATGCATCGAATGTGCATCGGAGCGGGAGTGCTTCCAATTTCATCATTGGTAACTCAACATTGAATCCGGTCTCAGACACGTAATCACCGATAAAACTGACAAGTTCTGGCAGCGGTACACTTGTGAATAACGACACTACGTACAATGAGCATGATCTTTGTAAATTCATTTTAACGTTTTGTATGCATTCGACAAATTTAAATGTATCACATAGACTGAGCGTGACACTCGTTTTCCAGACGGGTTCAAGCAGTTTCACTAGCCATTTCACCGTTGAATGGTAAGTGTAGTAAGTCCGACTGACAGTAACTCTATTAATCCTCATAGTTGTACTGGTCTGCAGGTGAATTATCGAAAACATATGAAAGTGAATTCTAACATGTTCTACAGTGAAATCGCAACAACTTCAAACCACTGGTAGATTTACCAATACGGATGCACGGGCTGCCAGCACTCTGGATAAACGGTATATAAGTGTGTACAACTGCAAAGTGTGAGCAACTTAGCTGAATTAACAAAAGTTTCAATGTCACATGTCAGAATCATGTTAGGCAGCAAACTAACTTACAAAGCATCCGGTCCAGACTTGACGTCTTCTGTCGCCTTCAAATGTTGCACTACCGAATTAGCAGAACCGTTCAGAGTACTTTTTGATCGTTCCTTGTCAACTGGCTGTCTACCGAAAGCCTGGAAACAGTTCACAGTTACATACATCTACTATGACGGATACGGGAATAATCCAGTAGGCTATCTACCAATAATGTTGCTTTCAGTAACCGCTAAATTACTGGGGTGCTTATTATATGACTCTCTGTGAGCCAGAATTGAAGACCTCGACTTACCACCAAAAAGTAGTATGGTTTCCGTAAAGGATCCTGATGCCCCAAGAATCTGCTGATTGCTCGTGACTTTTGGACGGAGGGTGACGATGCAGGACTGACCAATGATATGGCTTATCTTGATTTTCAAGAGACTTTGTTAGGGTTAATAACTCCATCTTGCTACGGAATATCCATAATTATGGTCTTTGTAAGCGCTTATTCACATGACTTAAGAATTATCTAATCAAACGTAATTTCAACGTTAAAATAAATAGATAGTTACCAACAGCGGCTTTCCACAAGGTTGCATCTTCAGATCATTGTTGTTCACCCTTTTCTTCAAATCAGTCATACTGGCCTACGCTGATGGAACAAAACTCCAACTGGAAGAGGTGTTAACTGAACAGAACGATTTGAACTATTTGGGTTAGTTGTTCGTAGAAAATAACTCGTCATTCACTGTCAACAAATGTAAAGTCATGCACATTTACCCACAAAATTGAGCTGACTATCACTTCGGCAACACGACCCTACTGGTATCAGCACGCGAACGAGTCCTGAGGACCCTAGTAGCAGGCAAATATAATTTATAAACTATGCAGTCATGGTTAAAAAGCCGCATGCAAACTTGACCCTCTTAGAAAGAATTTGTGAAACATTCTATCCTGAAGTATTCCACAATCTGCCCACACCTGGAAACAAACGTACAGGCCTGTGGTTCCCATCTTTAAAAAGATTTGGCACTTACTTGAAGGGTTCACAGACTAGTCAGTAGAAAACTGTTGAGATTCAGAAACATCCTCTACTCACGGAAGACCTAATTATTACACACAAAATACTCCACAACCCACGTCATCCACTCACACAGTAAACCCCACTAATCAAGGATCAACGTCAAAAGATTATTTGCCGAAATTCAGTCATGGAACGGGCAGGCTACTTTATAGACAGAACTGCTTCATAGTTCAGATCTGTTCACATTGAAACACACTCTCCAACTCTGTGACCACGAATGAATCGGTTGAGAGCTTTGAGAGTTCGCACATACGTGAGAGACAAATCACAGCGCAAGTTTTCTAACTACCATTGCAAACCAGTCCCACACGTCAGTGAATGAGCACATCTGGTGGAATGCTGTTTCAGTGTGTTTCATTGTTCGATAATGATATGGTTGCAAGGCAACAGCTTCACTGGAATATCGTTTTATTCATTTGCTTTACACATGCACACGGTCCAATACACAATTTTTCCCGGACCAAAGTAGAAACAGACAGACACAAGGAAGGATCTTTCTTTCTCCTATAACCTCCTAGAAACCTATAGCTGACAGCCACTCAGTAACGTGTGGTGACGAACTTTCCCAATCCTGCAAAGAGAAAACCGTATTCAATGGTGGTCTTTAAAGGAAGCCGTGACTTTTGCAATTAATGACACAGTCTATCTGTTAAATGCTGGAGGTTGTCGCCGACTAATTCGAGGCAAACAGTAGTGAGCTTGTAACGCAGTAATGGTTTTGAAGAAAACTGTTGTATAAAGTAACAAACGTCTTGCAGATGTTGGAAAGCCTCATCGAGAAACTCCTCATGGTCTGCCAAGGTTTCATAAATGGGATAGACAAATAAAAATTCGATGAACCATATTGATTGGCAGGTTAACTGTTTTTAATTTTTAAACGACACTTGAGTCTACACATCGACGAATGGATAGTTTTGTATTCCTTTCGGCAATCCACATTGACAGAAAACAGGCGATAGTCTGAATGTGTGTCACTTTCCAGAACGGCTACGCTTGATTCTTTTTCCTTTTGTCAGTGATGTTGTCTCTTTGAATAAAACTAAACAGAGTACCTGCCAATAGTCTAGTCAACATAGGTGTGCCTTTTCTAGTGACAGACTGGGGAATACTAGGTGGCTTAGCAGGCTAAAGCTGATAATTAGCAAGTTACTTGGACAAGAGTCTCTGTTACCTCTTTTATACTGCTTTGTGTAATGGTATAAGTTGAGCTAGATAAAACTCCTAGGAATCACCCACGGTAACGCAAGTCCGCAGCTAACAAGAACATACAAGTGTATGACGCAATAGACGAATCAATTTCTGGTCGATCTGCATATGAAACA
>JTDE01000200.1:242306-260726 GCA_014338405.1 Paragonimus skrjabini miyazakii | reverse complement strand
TTATCCTATTAGTCACTGATCAATAGTGATAGACTTGTGTTCATGTGCGTAGGTCCAAAAAATGGCGATATGATTTTGTTAAAGTATGGTTGGCAGCATCCATTTCCCGATTAGCTTGTCACAATGACCAAAACCATAGGCAACGTGCGCACAAAACTCACCACAAGTAACCAGTATCACACAAGTTGCGGTTTCACTCACACATCACGCAATCCTTGTAAATATGAAGGAATAGAATCAGAAATCATGCGAGTTGTGGTGTTATGGTCCAACCGGCCAATGCTAGTTAGCTAGATGGTCAGCTAGTATAAAAGAAAACCTTATCTCTCAGGAACAAAAACAAGAGAGACTCCAGTGGCTAGATCCAAGCCAGGAAGAAGGTTATTGAAAATACAAAGCAAGAAATATTCGTAGTGCTTCATGCTACTTACAGTGAAACCGACACTCGACGACGGGTTTCACCCTTATTTAGACTCATCAAATATGGCTAGTCCGAATAGGAATGGAACCAGTAATCCTTCGCTTTACAAGCCGAAGCTCTACGTAATGCGTTGGTAAGAGGGTCCATTATGGAATGGTATGAACACCATTTTGTGCCCTCATGGTCGTAGTCATTATAGACTGGCAATCCAAGGTGTCAATTCGCACTAATGGGGTGTAAAATAAGTGATACCGCAAAGCAGGAAGTAGTTCATTGTAAAAGAACATATTAGTCCACTATAGATAAGCTTAAGAGGAAAAACGGAAGTGCTAATTCGGAATGGGAACTAAAACCCTTCAGCATGCAATGCACCAACAAGATTGAAGGAGGGAAAAAGTAAAAGTCTACCCGTAACCAACTCTCTGAGAAGAAGAAGAGTGGATGATTCACTAACCGAAGGGGTCGCTGATGGTTACGAACGAAATATATATAATTAGCTTAACTTACGTGCCCCCAAAGTGCCCGTCGTCTTTTCGTTGATGGCATACATTGATGACTCACCAATCTAAGATGGCTAACGAGTTCGCGGTCTCATTCACTACAACGCCGAATAATCACGTCACCAGTAAGTTCTTTTTCTTACCGCGTGCTATGATTCTCGGTCGATCAACTGTCGCACGTCGAGCCTTCTGATACCCAACTGAATCACATTCCCTCAGACGGTCCGGTTCAAGATGGAGTCTTCCCGTGAGGTAAGATAGAGATTTCAACGTGAAAGACTAACTTGAATAAAATCCTGGTATAGCAGCTACTGGCCGCCAGTATTTCGCATATTTGCTTTTAGTTACCTGTACGGCAGCTTCCTCCGAATTCTGTGGTCGTCCATCCTGTAGACCCTTCCAGGCAAACGAAGCTGATTTAGCATCGGCGTGTCTACAGTCCTGTCCGCGTCCGCGTCCTGAATTCAACTGGTGTTCGGAACCATCTCTGATCAAGCTGTGTTCTAGACAATTCGGATGGATTTGGCCCAGATATCGCGTATTCCGTTGATATAATATCCTGCTTTCACTCTCGCACGAAAGTGTGGACAACGCCATCGAGTGGCAAACATTTGGCCTTCATCTTTAGGCTGCGATTCTTTCAAGCATGTTTTGAAAGACATCCGAAAACAAAAATAAGTTTCACCCCAACGACCCGCAACTGGAATTTTGCAGATAGATCTGTTGACAACTTGATACCCAAGTAGCTCAAGTCAATGCAACTACCTGTGATGTCTCCATTCATTTGGATTTCACATGTAGACTTAATACCCCCGTTCACAGCAGGTTAAAAAAATGAAAATATCTTACCGATGCTGATAGCCAAACTAAATTTGGATGCCACCGTCACAAAAGCCTCGGTCAGTCTATGCAATTCCTTACCACTGTGTACTAACAGTACACTATCATTTGCAACCAACAGCAGGTGTATAGTCACATTGCGTCGCCGAACTTGGATGCAAAAACGTCGTATAGTCAGAGGGTAAATGCAATCTAAATAAAATCAAGGCTAAGAAACAAATCTGCTTCACGCCAAGGATAACACCATGAGAGGTCGCCCCCACACGATTCCATGTTCCTTTTTAAATCCGCGTGCAACGTTTTAATTATATTTATTAACTTATCTGAAGAATCATATTTATCAAGCACCGTCCACAATACCTCACGGCTCACTCAACCAAACGTCTTAGTGAAATCCACAAAGAAGGCAAACAGCGACCGGCTGCGTCCACGGAATATTTACTTGATCTGTCGAACAACAAACACTACGTCGATTGTTCTGCGACTCACTCAGAATCTATACTGCTCCTAGGGAACAGTGATCTCCAACAAGTTTGCATTCAGTCGGTTTAGCAAGATACTTGCTACCACCTTCCCAGTGTAGGACAGCAGATTGATGTCTCGATAACTGTCGGTGCTTTGCGTGCTCCATTACCTCCAAATAAAGGTACAACCAACGTATTCTCCAACTCTTGAGGGACTACTTCCTGCTCCCAGGTGGAGTGAATCAACTGGGGCGTTCCACATTCCAAAATTGGTCCACCGTATCGACTTTTCAGGCTCAACCCTGTGAAAATCTGACCCAGCCCTATTTCTCCCCACTGTTTACTCATATACATTCCACCTGTCCTGTTTCTGACCGTTAACTGGACCTTGATCCAGATGCTTTGTTTTGTCGCGTCAATCTGCTGGTTATGTGAATAGTCTGTTGCCAATTGTTGTGCTTTGCTTGAGTAATGCATGCATAACCTTTTTGGAACTTGGCTCGTTTCCATGGTTTTTTAATCTCTTGACTGTTTGGTAGAACTCTTTTGATTGTGAATGTCATATTATGTTATTATAATTTATCTTTAGTCTGTTTGGCAACAGAATGCAATTCATTTCTCGGAAACGGTCTGTCGATCGGGACTGTTGAGATTGTCTACTTATTCACTCTGACAATTTGTTCAACAATACCGTGGCATTGTGATCCAATATTGTTTTAAATAATTGGGATTGTTGGCTTATCGCTACGCATTGTTCAGCTTCCTACTGGAAGATCTCGCATCCACCTTTCTTCAGAAATTCCCCCGGCAGTCCATCTTCACCTGAAGTCTTTCCGATAGTCATCCATATACCTACCACATCCAGAGAGGGAGGAATTGCATACCTGTTATCTCGTTGTGGTAGACTGTTCACTGTCACCCAACTAATGGTAGCATGACGGTTTAGTCCTCGCTAATCAGTGCTCTAGTAAACCGGACAGATAGGCCAAAGCCTGCCGTATGTTAATCATAAAGCATACCGTGTCGTCCACAGTCGATGTAGCACTGTATCAACTCATCCTACTTTTTCCACCAGTTGCCCCTGATTCCGTGAAATCGTTCTGCAAGTTGACGGTGAACATTCCGGAGTTGGGCTCCCTTTTTTTCCATTTTTTAAGTGTACTGTGGAAACAAAATGTTTCACTATATTCCCATATCAGACTTTAAATAACTACACTGTTTTCATCGAACCAGTTCTGGCGTTTCTGGCACTGGATACCGACTGTCTCGATGGTTGTTTCCGCGATCCCTTTCTTGAGATGCCACCTATTGTCATTGGGGGTAGATACGGTAACTCTTCAGAAATTAACTTCAGCTGTGTGTTGAACCGTAGTCCCCGTCTCAAATTCTCCAGTCGTTTAACATCCGGTTTTTACTACTGTCCGGATGGTCTACAGTAAACGGTCGTGCAAACATGAATAAAAGACTTGGTCTACACCAGCCTATAATCCGTGCTACATTCAGCCCTACGTGTCACTCGCGCGATGCGCACTCCATGAATGTCACGCTATCGCACGATCAAGCAGTCAAACAAATTGTGATGACTACTTCTTGGATGAGTCTGTGTCGTGATATCGCTTGCATCCAGCTGGAAGCAGGCGTTTGTGATAACCTATTCGTCAGCAGCACATAAAAGGGGTAGAAAGTCATCGCTGATAGCGACTGCACTAATGTAAAGGGTTCCAAAGACCCCCAGGTATACTGTCGAGTCGCACCAAACCGGTGTGTTGAAAGTGTCCAGAACAAACCGTCGGCCATCTGCAGGTGTCAAGTGGATTGCGGAGGACAGCTGGTCATTTGTACGATTGATGTGCACACAGCTGTAACACAAACACTAGGAAAGTTGGCAGACTTACTTCGACCGATTCGCAGGTACATGGACACGATTCGAGAACTGATGCGTGCGGTTCACCTATCATCAAATAATTCATGCGATCAACGACCGCGAAACAAGCACCATGCTCCCTTGTACCAACAGCGGAGAAACTTATCCAGTAGAAAATATAGTCTGCGCCTACTTCCCGAAACTTACTCTAGTCTGCAAGCCTTGTTTCACTCAAGATTGCAAAAGAGATGCTATAGCGACTCCATTCCATTTCAACCAGTGTGGTATGGCGATCCGACCGTCCGGAACTGCGTCGACCCAGCAGCTTACGCACATTCTACTTCCCGACGGACAGTATCCAGTGTTGCCGGCCAAACCTCAAGTTGATATGAAGGGTCCCATTCGGAGCTTCTGATTCATCAGTTTGACTTGCTGGAAATAAGGAAACAAGGTTTTCTTGGGGCATTTCACCCACCGCCTCTGACTACAAAACCTGATCTGCGAGGCAACAGGATATGGGGTTTCCTTTGCGGACACTTCTCGAAGCCAATGACTTAAACGTCTGGCTCAGGTGGCAGTGTGGAGTCAACGTAGTCAGGATACGCAGTGAAAAATCTGCCAACATCTCATTTCGATTAGTGCTGCTAGCAGTAGGTACATTTCAAGCCGCATCCGGCTTCTGATGAGTAGTGCAAGTTTTTCGACCTTGCAGCATAATACCCCGGCGGTCACGGTCAACCGTTGGGTGATCAGAGTGTTTTTTGATTGGGGTTAGCTTTACCAACCCTTCTCCCGCTTACAAAAAAAACAGCGTTTTCATAATAAGTACATTTCTGCTGTACGTCCACAGCTTCGTGTCACACGGCCTAACACTCTGGCACACTGAATAGTGTGACATGCAGAACAATGGATTTAACTGGCTTTTGTCTAGCTGTTCTCCTCTGGCCTATCCGACATGATTAAATCCAGAAGGATCAGAATTCTCTACTTTTTCCAGTTTAAGGTATCTGGGCGTTGATTCAAGATATTCAAAATAACTGTGTCTAGATAAGCTAACTTGATTTACTCTTTACACCTGGCGCGACCGCATCCTGTCACACTGTAAGAGCCAGTCAATCCTTGTGTTTTTTGAACCTGCCCGTGTGCACAATAGCCATGTAAACTCGATCGCCGTTGAAGTCCAACTAACCCACTTGGAACATCTTAAACTGACATCAAAATATCTTAAACTGGAAGAGGTGTAGTCAGCATGACCCACCGTATCAAGCCGGCACAGAAGTCTATCCACCACTTTAATATGACAGAAAAACTCAGGCGGCTCAGACAAACACAGTTCTCAAGTAACAGCTGATCTCAAAATGGAACTTTCAGTTACTTATAATATTCTTTACAAGTAGTTGATCTGTCATTTGTCAAATTCGGCAGACTGAATAATTTACAGCAGTTTGATATTATTTTCCCCGCTCATTGTATTATGTTTTGACCAGAATTACAACGGTCACTGGTATATTGGTTTATGACAAATAGGTTACTGTTACTTGTATTATTGCTGTATTTCATAACAGAAAAACAACCGATTACACTAGGACTGAAGCGTTGTAGAAGTTGTGAATCAAAGCACCTGAAATCATCAGCGACGATCTATCCCCACAGATCAACCAAGAAGCTTCGGAAGCGGTTAACATTAATACTAATGTACATGATATACACTCAAAGTTTTAATCAAGCCGTAAGACATTCAAGGCTGAAATTATTAATACTTTAAAGGTAAAAGTCACCATCATCAAAGTAGCCAGTTAACCGTGTTTCATGCAGAAAAAGTATTTCTATCGTTAACAACCTTACGGTGAAATGATTTCAGTCAACTCCGGTGGTTTATTGGGGTTGCACCGTCTCCCTGTAGCACGGAGATTGCAAGAAAGACTTTGATAGCAAGGTTTGGTAGACCAACCAAAAGCATACAAAATAGGTTACGACTACGTTATTTTTAAACCAGTTTTTTTAACCACATACAGCAACGTGAATTTCCAGCTTGGACGATTCACAAGTTTGCCAGCGGTGTGTAGTATTACACAGATACAACAGAATTATATGGGAAGGGGACGGGTAAAACAGAAAAATGAGTTCCTATACTGTCTATCCATGTATGGTATGCACATTCCACAATGTGACTGAGACTTAAACTTGAAAATGTGATTGCACTCCAAGATGGCTGCTTTCTCTAGAATTCTGACAAAGAACGTAAACCTCAGTACGTAGCATATTTGAGATTGACACACACCTGAGTGTCAACAGTTTTGACGGTTTTCTTGTTTGTTTGTTTTAAACTATATCTTTCTACTGTCCAATTCGTTTGATAGAAATCACTCACCAGGATTATTACGGTACCTTCAAAACGTTAAATTTCATTTCCTATACCACCGTACCATGTGCGTCGTAAGTCAAGTTTGGAAGTCTCTCTGCTATTCATTGATGGTAACCGATTGGAGCAAGTAATTGTCTTTCAATTTTCTGGCATCCTCCATCTTCCTAGTCTAGTTTAGTGTTTAACAGCAGAAAAATTCAATGGAGCCAGATCGGACGACCTTGATAGTTATTCCATCAGTCTTCTCTTGTCGATTCTCAGCTGCGGTAAAGCAATATTAAGATGATCATAGCAATATGTGAATGTCGTAGATCTACCCCAACTCATTACAACCAAATCCAAAGGTGTGTTGTTACCTAATCCTATGCAGGAGTCACGTGATTGTCTAACAACCGTATATATAGAAGCACTCGTTCAATATGTTATTCCATTGTTAAAGCTTCCTGTTACTCGCGATCAAACGCTGTTGGTGGACCTACCTCCTCCAGTGTGGTTATGAGATATCTAAGCACTTCTGATCAAACCACTGAACGACAATGGAATTCAACGTAATTGTCTGCCTTGCCTTAAGAGAATTAAAATGAGTTGATACAAACAACCCGGTCCAGTTAATAACGGTAGGGCCGAAAAAAGTTGTAACATTCTCATGCATACGTCGCCATTATACACACATAATAGTATGTGCTTAGGGCACTGCGTTTCGCTACATGGTGTATACTGTTCCAAATTTTTAGCTCACTAAAAGAAAGTTTGACAAACATGATGATGTTGTAGGTTTCGTTCTTGCAACATAAATTTCAACTATCGTGAATCAAACAAACGAACCAGTTAAAGTTAAAAATGGAAATGGCATGTGGTGCACTAAAACCATCCTGTTAATCTCAATCGTTTAATCCATCCAACTTTGATTAGGGAAAGGACGATCGAACCGTGGACTGGTTCAGACAACCAGATATTCCACGAATCATCTAAATGCACCGTACAACACCCTAGGCACCTATGCCATCAGTTGATATGGGCTGTCCACACGTCCATCATCTCGAATGCGGAGACAGGCGAAGATGATAAGGGATAACTAAACACATACACACACACAACTAACTTTTCAGACCGATTTTGGCCCGATTGACATGTCATCACTATTCGCACATTACCACAGATAGATACATAGACCCCAAAATCGTTTATGATCAATCACCTCTCCGCTGTCTATAGCACAGCGCATGCCACCACAGTCCGGCTAGGGTATTTCGGTGGGAACTGTGTGTTCTAGGCACGCCAATTGCTTCCCGCCAGCCAGCCAGCCAGCCAGCCTGTCCGTACATACACCCACGCCTATGCGTGGTCCCATCAACTTGATTCGTTCGATTATGCGAAATCACGGGAACCGGTACGAAAAACTAGAAGGGACTGCATAATTTTTCTGTCAATCGGACGCACATTACTCAGCAAAACCTGTCCAAACTAGATTTTCGTTGTTTACAGAAGTCAGACATGGACCCCGGACACTTGAATCTGTCTATCATAACCGCCAATCGGACACACAGACATTGAACGCTAGTCGATGACGGCTGGATAAAATGCTCGAGTTTTTTTATCGCCCTCTGTCTCTTTCTGTCCACAGGCACAAAGCAATGCGCACTCGTGCACGTTGCAATGTACTGTCGCCTAGGTGATAAGAAGATTAGCAGTACATTGTGTATTTTGCAGAAAGTAGTTTTTTAATCGAATTCCTGAATACGAACTCATACATGGTGAGGTGTCTGCGTACAGAACTGCTTTCGATAGAACTGCATATTTAGCTGGCACATTTTCATACAATTAAGTGAATTTTAGGAAGCTATTGATCAATAATTAAACAAAAGACATTGTGACTGGATAGCTGACAAGGACGATTGCACATGTGATTATGAACATACGCTACGAATGGTCACCAGTGACTGAGTTGGGTAAGCGGAGAATCAAGATAAGCCAACCCGAACAACGCTGGATCATATTAAAAATGTGTGAAACAAAAATTGTTTCCATCTACCACGTATAGCGCATATTCTTGGTATCAGACAATCTAATATGAGCTGGAAATCGTGTAGTAGACATGAATGCAATTGAACTTGTGCTGGTGGCAAATTAACTTCTCTAACTATGACACACACTTAAGACAGAACCCGTGAGCTACACATTGGAGACAGAGGTGATCATTGCACGATGATGTTATCCGACCCACGCAGGCTATGACATCACTGCAGATGGTTGCTTCACCAGCCTCATCCTAGACTCAGCCTTACTTCAGCTCGGTACAACGACAGTGGTGTGTTAGACGGACTGCGGACTTAGTCCTTGAACCAATATGAGAATGTCTTTCTTAGAATCAGTCGGCAGAATAATCGTTTTTGACACAATAACAATTTTATCAACAATCTGCAAATGTCTTGCGGTATGGTAAGATCTGTAGAAAAAAACTCAACAGTTCAAACATTTTGCAATAGGAATAAATGTGGTGTAGATATAGTGGACAATTTGCCAAAGCTTTCCAGTGTTCACTGTGCTACCAGAAGATGAGCAATTTCTGTCCGGGATAATATACTATGTACCTCAGCCTTATATGATCAGGACAGGGTCAGCGTGCAACAAGATGGGTTTTACACGACTAAGAAAACGGATGCCGAAATATGTGCACCACAGAAGTGTAACATTCGAAGCTGTCCTAACAAGACTAACGTAGTCTGTCGTAGAAGACAACAGTGAGCAACAACTGTTTTCGATAATTCTTCATACGATCAATACAGTTATATGGGTTCAACAAAATTCAATCAATATTAAGACAGCTTCTATTGGTCCGTATAATAAAGTACAAAATTCTATACAAACGGGTTAAGCCATTCAAACGACTGGTGATTATGGTGAGTGGTTAAGAGATCCGCTCACAGTTAGGCTACAGAAGACGAGGTTCAAGCCAGTGTGTGACATTTGGCCATGGCAACTGAAGGGTTTGCATGAACTTTTAACAAAAAGTAACCCGACTACGTAGTCGAACAACAGTCGATCTCACGGTGACTAGCATTCGGTTTCTGACCAGCACAGGGTGGTTGGCCGGAATTTTATAAACTATGCAAAAGGTTTGGTTTTGGGCAGCTCCATGAGCTTTATCGGCAAGATGTGCGGCTACTGCGCTGTTAAAGGTTTTCGTCAAGCCAGTCCTGGATCAGAGAGGAGGATGTTTTTAATTCGCCTGAACAAACGCCTAGTCGTCTGACCTATGTATTCCGCTGTACAACAGCAGAAGAAAGAATACACAAGCAATTTGTCTTTCTGAATCAAAGCGCTCAAGGGAGAAATGGTGAACCGGCTCCGTAATGTTGCTGCCGGAACGGTACGTCTAGCAGTCTGTTACAGTCGACGGTCCAGTCTTCTTGTCACCATATCACTCTTGAACGGTAAACAGATGAAGAGGACTTTCTTTTCCTTCATGGTAACCAGGTCGCGTGACTTAATAACGGTCACGTTCCAGATTCTGAGGCGGACGGGTTAGCCATTTTCCCTTGACAAATTTGTTGTAGTTCTGATAGTGGTGTTTGCCGCTCTCTGTGTGCTTACAAGCTGTAGTTTTTTGACTGTTAAAAATGTCAGGTATGTATATCATAAGATTTTATTCCTCCTATTTGTCTCAGTTCAATGCGTATGTGGTTTAGTTAAGATGTGATTTATGTTTCAAAACAAGATTTTCACTAACCGCCATTTACCCACGATCATAACTTGTTCCTGTACCATGTAGGATCATCCACTAGGAACGGTTTAAACAGTTAGGGTTTCGGGGCCATTGTGGAGTACTGTCATTTATATAAGTATGCGTTATTCGAAACATTCACATAATTATAGCTTTTCATTCGTCATGTTAGTTAAAGGTTGTTCTTTTCTCAGTACACTGTCTTAGAGAAACAGTAGCGATTTTTCTGATAACTTTTTCGGCACATATCAGATGTACCAAAACTCATTACACTGTTATAAACATTTTGTTTGTCACAAGAATAAAAAGTATTGGTTATTCAACTGTTACCCAGTGGATTTCAAGATAGCCGATGTACGCAGAACCAAAAATATGATATCCTGGTCACCCGATACTGTGATATTAGAATACCAGTTGTGTAAGTCTCTCACATGTTAACACAAGTTTCAAACCCCTGGGGAGAATAGCGCTGAACCAAACCGTCCAAAGAAATGCGATCCGGACAGGTGTCCTAAAGTTCTGTGAACTACAGCTCCGTCTCCATGAATTCATGCCTGCGATGTGTAATGGTTGCCGTAAGTCGCGGTGACATGTGATGAGAGTGACCGCGAATGCGCTGGCCATTTCCAAACTGGCGGATTATCCGAAAATTCAAAGCGAAACGTCAGCGATGAGAAGGTGAGCGCGTTAGGGTCTTCCAAATCAACTCTCCTCTCCTTCGTATAAACTCACGATCCTTGATCGTTTGGTTAAACGTCTTACTCTTTTTCAGAGACCCGAACAACTGTGATCATGCCGCCATCTCCAGTCTAGCTCACAACTAGAATTCACCTGCTTTTGCCCAAAATCACGGTAGTTTTAAGCAGATTAATACCATTTCTGACACTAGTGAGAACGTGGTTTCAATGCATAATGTTTTATTATAATTTCGACTAGTAAAAACAACAAAGAATGGTTGTCCAGGGTTATAAGGTAAATTACAGTGTCGTATTGCTGCTTGAAAACTGAAGAATATCTGACGTTCGCTTCACTTCAGAAACTCGACGTGACGTTTATTCACATTGTTGAACAAATTTTCAAGTTCTATTCCATTTCACGTAATCCCTGCTCATTGAATAGCTATTTTTGATTGTTTCTTCTAATGTTAGGTTCGATGCATTTTTGAACGATAGACTCTATAGATTCTCAGCTGGGTGATGTTCGAGGCCTAAACATAGCCAAGACACTAAGTTGACCTGAACGCATATTGACAGTCGGTTCGTCTCCAAATTATGTGTGGTGTTATTATTTTGTTTAAGTAGGACAATTTCATCGTCATATGGCGGCAGGTGGATGGAACTTGTCCAAAGATGTAAGTGAATATTCTGGTTCCATACAAAACGCTCGTTCCAGTTTTTATTAATACATGAAACGAGGTCTTCCAGCTTATCGCACTGCCACCACCACAAGCTAGTTTACTGCAGATATCAGGCTGTTTAATTAGGATGTGTTAGTAATGGTTTCAATCATCTGGACTATCTAAACTAAGATTATTTTCATCATTGAAGACCATCTTTTTATAAATATTCTATCGAGACGACGTTATATTTAGCTTTTTCCGAGAAGCTAGCTATACACCTTAAGAAATCACAATTGTGTGCCCAAAAGCAAATGGGGCTAAACATAATACTATCCTGATAATCTACTGTACGCAGGGTAATTAGTCATGATTTTTTAACACGTTATTTCTTGAGCGTTACAGTTTATAATTCTGCACATTTTTTATCGTGTTTTATTACCCTTTCCTTCAGTCTATCAGGATAAATCTGACAAGTAACGATTAATTTCCTTTTACTCAACTTACCTGTTGATCGATTAATGTGCTCACAAGATTTGAATCACTTGCCAATCTGCCTATGACCAACTCAAAACTCTTGTTTTATTTCAGTGCCTATCTTGCTTCTCTATGGATTAACAAATTTAAATTATGTATATAACTCCACGTTCATTTGACACGATTATTCTACAACGTTTTTCATGTGCTGTGTTATGATAATTCAAGTAGGTTTTCAATACCTTCAAAAGTCATGCACTGCTAATATCCACTGCATACAAAACCGAAATCTCATCTTACTCAAAATCCATCAGTAACACTCCTCTATACATTCACGAAGAACAAAAAATGACTACAGCTAGTTAATTAGCGGAATAAAGTCGGTCTATGGACAGTATTCACCGGCTTATTGTCAATGCCTTCTTCTATTATGGTGACCACTTCGATCTCAGTATAATCAAACAGTAAACGCTTATCGCATACTTAATACAGACAATAAGAAGCGTTATCACATTAGATGACCTTGTAATCGTATGAAAATCGTTCTTTGACTACGCTTATTAAATGAACCATACTAAACCACTTATTGCCAGACTGTTGTTCACAATAGAGATTCATTTCTTTTACGTCCCCCGAAAAAATCGGACCAGTTGACATAAAAACCGTATGTCTCAGCCAAAAACAGTTATCTTACTACAATATATATATATATATATATAATGCGCCACCATCTACCACATGTGAACACTGTCCATAACTAACACTGTCTTCTTAGTTATCTTGTCTGTTGCCCCTAAAATCCGGTTATACTTCTAGCTTTGCCTTACATATGAATATCATACGTTTGTTTTCGATAGCTAGATGCTTCGTGTTCACGCTAACTTTCCAGTTCAGTAGGTGACAGTGGCCGATTGCGTTTTTAAAAGGTATTCAGCCATAGGCCCTCCATTCTTGCATGATGTAAGGTGCGTGGAAGAAATGGGTACTACAAGGCTCATTTGTCGAATTCTCTGCGTGAGTATCCACTGGTTACCGTCATGTGACAGGCTAGTCCCAAAACGAATGCTTCCAAGCAGAGAATGGTGTAAAATAGGAAAAAGAAACGCTTGCTGAATGTGAGTTAAGAAATGAACATCAACGGGTGTGAAACAATTTATTTTGGTTTTCCAGTATGAGACCAAAATGAATCTGTTTGTGCGCACAATTTTGAGTGCAACTATGAATAGATAGACTTTAATGAAAGCGTCCCATCTTAATATGTTACCTGATGAAATCAGTCTAAGTAGTGGACCCCGGTGAATCCACTTACTTTGTTCGGAGTAGTGACTGGTTAGCCGACAATTCAGAAATTCAGAAGCGAACACCACCCACATTGATCGCAGCCTTCGCTCTTATTAGAGCTCATCAGTAGTGCATGTCCTTGTCCGGATCAGAGTTTGCACTCTGACCCTCGTGCTTGTGAGACTGGCGTGTTAACCACAACGCCAGCAGCCTCATAATAAGCATGACCGAATAATCAAATCCAAACGCTCAACCACAACGTTGTATGAATAGTGTTCAGCTTGCCCGATCACTTCGAAAGGAGAATGAACAGAATCACTCTGTTCTATCCAATCGATAACCACGTGATCACGACTTCTCAGTTAGGCCGAAGTTACTGTCTTCATGGAACGAAATGAGCATAGTTTGAATCATTAGTGAAGGTTCGGGGATTTAGGTTATTTCAGAATTGAACACTACCCCTAATTGAATCTGACTAAACAAGACAATTCGGTCATTAGTTTGATATAATTGTTTTACAGGTATGCATTTCTGCCAGTTCTTAATCGGCTGTTCACTCCCCCCCCCCCAAAAAAAAACTTTGCTTAATTGCAAATGCACATTAGAAAAAACATAACTACTGTTGGAGTGAGGAGTGTATTCACTGTTTTGGTCAACACAAATAATATAATCCGGTCTGCTAGAACCGGACACCAAGGTCCTTTAAAGTTCACTCTGAACTAAGAGTTTTCAAGCCTTCCGCTGCCTTGATGATGACAATCTGTTCATCATGACCTGAATATCGCTCATAATAGCTCGTCACATTTTTATTGTGGTACATTTTTCGGGTAGTTTGCAATTTAGAAAAACCACAGACTCGATTTGCCTTCATTTTGAGACTCCTCACCAGTGGCTCTGCTTGTTCGGAACGGGAGTCTTGGTTGTGGACAAGCTACTAGACTGTTATTCTATCAGTAACGTGCTAGGTACGGCTGAATCATCTCGTCATAAGCACAGTAGCAGCTGACCAGTTCGTAGCGTGACTGTGGCTGGAAAAAAGACGAGCCCATACAAAGTCAAATCAAGATCGATCTGAAAACCCAGAACCATCCATCAATAATCTACCTGCATGGTAATCAAATCGGGATATGGGATCATGATCGACACAAGCTGACGCCAAAAAGAATAGCCGGAAGTTAATCGTAAGTTGAGGAAATGCCTAGTACTCGGGCATTGTCAGTAGTTCTGAGTGGTTTCTATACGGTTGTACAAAAAAGCCTTGTGCCTATGGACCGGACCTACCCATAAACCAATAAAGACAATCAATGTGCTTTGCTATTTAAAATAGACTATGGTAATCCGGGTTTCAAGGATAGTCGTTAGCCGATTACGAAGCCCTAGGGTTTCGAATCCACGACTCAAAATAGCGTTGCCACGATCACTTAGAAGTGTTCTGGTTATCCTGATACTATTTGTCCGGAATCTGTCTATTAGAATTATTCTCCACAACTCCTGTACCTGGAGAACACTGTGATTACTGCAACACTAGATCACATAACCAAAACAAATGTGTTACGTATTCCCATCTATAAGTTCATCTGTACTTCGAAATAACTTAAATATAGTCATTGTTTCAGGTCTTCTGTTTCTGGTTTGTCGAAACTAACTAGTTCATTGCTTGTAGTCAGGCTAATCAGTTCAAATAGTGAGCAAACGCAGAACTATTTTCTCCTAGAATGTATTAAGGATCTATTAAAAGGAAGTATTTGGGAGAGCTACTGGGTGAAAACTACCCAGGTTTTCTGATCATAATTAGTGCAGGTATAACAAATGTTTTATAAAGTAAAAATATAACCCTGCAGTAAAGATTTATAATTGAGGTTGAACTCACTTATTACACTGAAAACACCAAAAAGCATCCCGGTTCCGGATATTATCTATCTAGTATGCGGTCGACAGTAAATTAGCTTCTGGTCTGAGCAATCCCAAAACTAACATGTCAACTTTCGCTCCACTGACCACATACTGGAATCGGTCACATTAACATATCCCCAACATTCAATGAATGACTCCCATCCGAGTTTATCATTTGCCATTAAATCACAGACTTCACTTAACATATCAAGGATTTTTCTAACTAACCAATAAATCGGTGGTTCAACACAAAGATTTCACAAACAGAAGATCTCAACCACGTTGTCGAGTATGATTGTGATCGCTTCATGAGCAGTAGGATGATCGGGTGACATTGTTTATCTTAGATTAATATAGACGAGTATTTCATTTCAACGAGACGCTGAATAGCCGAAGTAATCTTTTTGGTAGTGAACTGAATCCTGGGGTGTGTTCCTCGCGAAGAAATGGGACTTCTGAGCAGGCAAGACATTCCACGAACTTGTCCTGTTAGGTCAGTTCTCTTTAGTACTAATAAGTAGTGTGGCAGATTGATGAATTTAGGTGAGACCCCACTGTGAAAAGTCAGTGCTTCGGCTGGATTCGAACCAGCGACAGAAACACCAAGCCTCAACGCGGCAAGCGCTCTACCAGCTGAGCTACGAAGCCACGTCAGGAGCTCGGAAATTTCACATTTGGACTCGGTTACCCACCCTTCTCACTGTCTCACACAAAATCTACCAAATGATTCAGGGGATCGATTGCCCCGGCAGGATTTCTCAAACAGTTCACGCTGGAATCCACCAACGCCACTGTTGAGCATAGAATTTGTATTACTAATAAGTAGTTGGGTCCCATCTAAGTTCTCTTTAGGACAAAAAGTTGTAGGGTACTTATCACAGCCAATCTGTTCAACGGGAATTACATGGAACTTATTCTTATTCCCCTATGTATCCGTTTGAAACGGGGCCAACAATATCGTCTTTTTTCAGTAAAGTATAAAATTCCCCAATGCAATCATTTTTTGCCTAGATATTTGTCATTTAGGCCGGTAGCTTCAGTTTGTCCATTGCCATGAGCATAGATACATGACAGTTCAACATTGTTGCGTTTCTGTGAAAAGCAAAACATCAAAGAGACCGTTTATGTTCAAAACCAAGGAATAGGTAGATAGCCAGAAACCGAAATGATTCACACATTCTAGTATTTCAACGAAAAAGGAATTGAGGGTGGGAAACAAGGGGCGAATGGGCAGGTTTACAAGAAAAAAACACGATCATGTCTTTCTTCTTTAATTTTAACTACTACGCTTCAATAACTTTATCTATTGGGCCAACCAACATCATTCATTCTCACAGTCAAGCAAAAGCTTTCTACCTTTGCTCTCAATTTGTGAGGCATACACATATCCACAGTCTAAGAGGGGAACATCCCAAGTTTCTATGGCTGTTGGCAATAGGCCACGTGAACACCGAGTGTTTTATGAGATGCGAGTGCTACAGTAAAAAAAAACGGCGTTACGGCTAGATGACCATTTCACCCATCACCACCACCACCCTTCACATCTTTTTTCAACCAGTCCGACTCACCCTATCATGCCTACTCTTGATGTCTTTCGTTTGTGATGAGCCTCATGTCGCTGGAAGTGACTTTCGCGCTTGTCTGCTCGCACGCAAACCCTTGTGTGTGTGTGTGTGTGTGTATGTGTTTCTACTCCAACGTGGAAGCTTTCCGACTGTAACCAAACTCATGGTAACTGGTTTATGACAGCGATGACAGGACCGATTAATGAATCGACTTATTCTGTTCTGGCTACTGTTATCTCTTCTTGTTCACCTTCACGGTCTTCTTAAACAGAACAGCAAGTCCTGGGAATGCTTGTATCCAAATGGCCTCGATCAAAGTACTGTTCTTGATGAAAGTTAACATCAACACACACGTTCATTCGTGTACGTCTTAATATCCACCCCCACTGTAGCCCGGAGTCTCTCGTGCTGCTACTTCATGGTCCAAAAACGTCAAGTTACTGAAACTCCGGCCTAGATTTGCCGTTCCGCCTTCATGACTTCATGTGTTCGTGTCAACAGGACTCAGCAGGGTCGGAGGCGAACGGAACATTGTACATATGTGTTTTTATGGATTCAGTTAATTTCAACTAAAAATATAATACCAAAATTCGGCTGCATGGTCTACTATGTGCTGTGGTTTCTGCACAGCCAACAGTGTAACGGTTTTTTAATTCTGAGCTGGAATCGCAGTCAACAGATGTGTGCTCTGAGGAACTTATTTCGGACTTGAATGGTAAAGAGTTAATTTGGATGATTTTGTTTGGATTGTCAATGGAGAGTGGTTGAAAAAATTAACCAGTAAGTCACGGTGTCTACACTAACACATCATTTATGGTTAGTTGAACTCACTAGTTTCGGGTGACGTAGACGTGACGAACAGTTTCTACAAGGACCGTCAGCTTTCTGATAGAATCGATACATTGTTTTTAAGATAATAGTGATGATTTCGTGATAAAATTTTCTAAAGGAAAACATACTAAACTCACCGATTTGAATTAACCATGACCACTTTTCGGCCATTCAGGGATTTACGGAAATCTCACTAAATTTTGCAGCGAAAAATTTACATAGTAGTCGGTGTTAGTTTCGGCAAAATAGCCAGTCTACGACCAAAGTGGTTACCTAGATGGCTCAAGAAATAAACATGTTATCGTTTTTTATATCGCGATTACAGCTCACTGTGACCCTCAAATTTGAGACTAAGAACCGTTCAGACCTGATGAGAAAGCACGACCGTTTGAGTAAAAAGTAATACTGTTCATAATCCGCCTTGTTTATTTGTATGTTCTCTAATTGTACAAATGTGTTGAGAATGCAGCACAGTTAATTTTGCAACGTAGGTCAAACACTCAACCGGACCGCAGTTAGGCTCAGCAGAAACACCAGTTACTGCGGCTTAAAACGATGAGAGTTGGCGTATCATACCATATGCTATATATATCTATAATGAAACAGTTGATTTCCCCCACTTTTGTATCCCCACGGTGAATTTATGTTATTATGTTAACCGGCTGTGTGGGCAGTTATTCCGCGCGTGTATAAAACTGACAGCCGTTAAGCTAACATTGATCATTCCGATTTACACACCTAAGGAAAAATGCCTATGGTTCGGGGCGATACTGTGGAAAACGATAAACCAATGAAACAGCAGAGAACAGTTTTGGCTTTACCGCCTTAGTATATATATATATATATATATATATATATA
>JTDE01000200.1:225209-242158 GCA_014338405.1 Paragonimus skrjabini miyazakii | reverse complement strand
TAGGAAGCATAAGCATACAAGAATGAAAAGTAAACTCCACTTTTTCACTTTCATAAGTGAATTATTTTAGAGAGCAGAAAGACACATTTTAAACCAAACGTTATTTTATCCTACAAGTGGTTACACTGCCATAAAAATTGATTTTTAGGCATAACAATCAACTTTTCTATTTGATACAACATCCTATTAAGACAATGTTTATTGGGCTTGATTTTAATCATACTTATGCGTAGTATTCGTAAAAACAATCAATACTATCACTGGCAGTTTTGTCGAAGAACATTGTCAGTTTCCTGTGCATTTCGACTAAACACAGATTTTCCCCTCACCAGTCTCTTATTTGAGCTCGTTTTAAGTGCACCAGACTTTGTGACAAACTGGCAGACCCTGTAACACTTAGGTGTTTGGTTGGCTGACCTCTACACAGCTCTATCGAGAGTGGACATACTCCAGCCTGACCAGTCAACCGTTCTGAATGCAGTCCAGGGGGATTTCGATGTGTAGTCCTCCACAGATCTAACTTAACTCGTGCGCACAATGCTCGATAGTATAGCTACTTTACCCGACTGTATCGTGTATGCTTGTGCATAGAGATTATACGTTTGTGAGACTAATAACAGCTTCCCGGACTTGAATATTTATTTTTGCTGACAACCCTAATATCCATCTGTTTTTCATGCTCACCCTTTAGGCTCGTTCGAATTACCTGGCAGGATTTCCGGTAAACGAGTCAAATCACTAACCAATATGAGGTGAGTGGACTGCTCTCTTTACCCTCTTCTCGCTTACCTACTCAGTCTTCTCCCTAAAACAACCGATGGTTTCTCTACCCTGCCCACAGATAAGCAGCGACATAAGTCAGGTTCGACGCCTGACTGCGCAAAACTGTTCCAGCTGTCCCCAAATGCCCATATGAAAAAGCCTCAGTCATTTTGGTGTGACCATTTCCTGATGTGAATTTCGACAGATTCGTTTGTACACAAAGACTTCAGATTCTCCGACTTGTCTACTCTTTCATTCATCACGCATACACATGCTCGCAAAATCAACCAGCCAGTCGGATGGATGCACTCCAACCAATCAGTGCAACCAATTCGTCTAATTCTAAAATACACGCCTATTGAGCAGCATACGCTCAAGTCTAATCGTTGTGTTTAACTGAGTGTGATAAAACTGGGTAAAAAAAATGGGGTAATTGTACTCGATAAACCTACAGCTGTATCGACATACTTATGAGAATTTAGTGAGTGAGGCAAATCAGAGTGTCAAATACGTGTGGCTCGTGGGCGATCTGAATCAGAGAAAAAGGTTGAGGGCACTTATACATCAGATACAAATAAGCAGTTCGTCCTGGTTATGTTCCATCTCTGTGCAAAATCTTCATTGTGGTACATCTTTGTTGGTATCGGGCAGGAGTCAAATACAGTACAGTGACTGTTCAACAAACTGGTTTTGTACTGACATCGAGTTTTACATTCACAACCGTAAACTTGTAAATCTCGGTGACTAGTTATTACTGGAAACTGACAAACAGCCGGAGTTAGTTATGGAAAATGTACCAGAGTAACCGGAAACCTCGAGTCCCACTGATTCTGTAATTCTATCAACTGGACCTAAACGATAATAAACGGCTTTAAAGTGAGCATTATGAAACGTCAGGTCCATACATACCTTCTGTTGAACTGCATATCTTTACCATGATCACCTGAATAATATACACTTCGAGTGCTAGGAAATGCTGGTCTGTTTAGCGCTGAAACCCGAAGCCACGTTCATTCTTAGTCGGTAACAAAGTGGGATTGTCGTTATGGTGAATAAATCTAATATAGGTAAGTGCTGACATGGTCAGCATCATGTCATGAATGTACAATACTTGTGTGCCATAGTCTCGGTCTTAGGCCTGATCATGAAAGGGATTTCCGTAGCACACACACATACACACGTTCGCACATGTACACTGCCACGCAAATTATCACACTTTTTATGCAGAAAGCGTAAATTGACAAGTTTGCTTTGCCACGTAAGCTATTGACTGATTGAACACCCAAACTTTCAGTTAGGAAATCTCCATTGTGCACACACATTGAACAATGTACTATTTGGTTGTTTGCAGTTCGATGCGAGTATTTTACCGAGGCCACAATTGCGACACAACATAACACAGCACAGTACACTAGCAGCAGCATGACTATTGCCATCAAAAACAATAGCTTTTGAGCCGCTCATGGGTAACACCCATGATGATTACGTGCAAAGAGCCTAGTCATCATTACATGCATCGTAAATGGATTTACATTACTTCGGGCTTATTAACTCAACTTCAACTAACGATACCTCACACGGTAGCAGTTTTCAAGAATAAACGTACACACACCTAGTACATCGTGAAACATATGCCTTTGTGAGAATGTGGTCTATGTCAGCGCATAAGTTACACGGGTACGGAGTGTCTATGCTTGTAATTCAAACAGGTGGACCAGACGAATCAATAATATTTCACGATGCTGTTCCGTTAGCTGGTTTGTAATGGTCTGATGCCCAGATTTTTCACAATTTGGCCCTTTCTAACATACTAACGCCGTCATATTGTTTACCAGTAATACAGTTTCTTGATGTGACCTGCATTAAAATGATCGATCACAACTGGATGATGTTTACGACAAGTTACAATTTTTGTTGCCTTGACCATACTATCCCGGTTGGTAATCCAGCACGTTGATTAGGATAGAGTACTCACCAAATTAATCTAGAATCACCCTAATTACCGGATAAGACGTTTAAACTATGCTCGACAAAGTTGGGTTACCTTCACAAAATCGTAGACAGAAGAGAACGTCAATCTCAGGAGAATAAGTTATCCTAATGCAAATCAGGTTATGGTGTAGCATAATGTGCAGCTTATTTAATGTCCACCTTTCAAACAAGGAAAATCACAGAACTCATGACCGAAAAGCCTAAAACCAAAGGGGTTTGAAATCTAACACTAAATTTTGATCAAGTGAGAACTTTTATAAACCTAGGCAGAAGATCATCGTGTCTCACTGTGTTGAGATGGCGTATGGCCCAAGTTTCCACCTATGTACCTCATCTATAACATAATTATTGTTATTTGTTCCAAAAGTTCCTCCTAAGGCTCTACAAAATGATCTTGCCACGTCCAGTTGGAAACTTAGTTATAGTGTATGAATCATTTTCATTTTTGTATCAGTATGATATTGGCTGCTATTGATGCCATTAATTTCATAGGCGGTTACCATAAACTGTCCTACGGGTTAACTTTTATTATTTTTCAGTAAAAACAAGTTTTGTGATCTTGGCCATACATTTTTAAGTAAAACCAACTGTTCAGGTTACTCACAGATAGAGATGTGAAATTCAAAGTGTCGATAAATATATTAGTGCAAGCTTTACGAACCTCAAGCGCTTTGATCGATAGGTTACATGGTTTAGTGTCATCGAATGCGAATATTTTTGTGATGGACTAAATGAACTGATGACAGAAACTGGTTGATTCCGTCAGTATTCTTCACTTAACTGATCATGTGGTCGCAAGTGAAAGTGAACTTCCAATACCTGTTGTCATAAATGTGGGTACTACTGTAACACAAGTAATAGAATTCTGAACGAATGACGAATGGGCCATGTCTAAAAAGAATAAATCTATTTCGAGGTTGATATGCATAAACGGCGTAGCACTTGTGAGATTACTGCAGACCGTTCAGCCAATCGTTCTGTCAACTAATTTTACAGATTGGCGGAACAATTTAAATGTCTCATATGGGTGCATAAAGTGAAGCATTTTTATCCACGAGGAAAACAGACGATGAAACCATGCCCGTATTCTACAGTCCGGAACAAAACTGTAGAGGCAAGTAATATATATATATATATATATACCAGCTGAGCTAGTTAATATATCACTTTTGTGTTCTGTTGTTTCAAATAAGTATTGAGCGGAAGATATAAACTACTCTTATGAGTTCTGACGTAAGTTTTAACGGTCAAAATATCGGAGTTGGCCCGAGACGAAATACACAAGGACGAACTGCGTGTTTTTTAACAAATTTTCATGTGGTCTTCTTAAAAATTCTCGCTGAAATGCACATTTCCGCATACTTCTCCCTTAAGTGTGCTTCCATGTACACTAGCTAGTGCAGATTTGACATGAACTCGATACGATTTTCTTCACTCCGGCAACCAATCGCAATTTTTTAGTGGTTTATCTGTCATTCTAATTTTCAAGTTGGCTATACGTTCATCTAATGCACATTGTTTGAAGTACTCGGAGGTATTGTACAGACTTTGGTGTTTTTGTTAGAGAATGTCGTTTAGTAAACTTGAACTTGTGAGGTATTTTCTCTATCTTCTGTTTTGCTAGCCGCAACTCGGCCCCACAAATCTGTCCTGTCTTGCTAGTTCCTGTTGACCGACAACTTAATGAGAGTTGCATCCATGATAAACGTCTAAAGTACTTATGTAGTTCGGAGGAGCGATCGTGCTATGCTACTCATACCACTTCTATTCAGTAGTGGGGGGCACATCATAGAGTTTGACACTGAAGTAGCGGCAGGAAAAATACAAGAAGAAACATCGGAGTGCATCATTGCATGAAATGGTCCTTGGTACTTAAGGGGACGTAAAGGAACTGAGCATCAACGTCTGTGGCAACCGTGGCCGTCTGGGCCTAGTACCGTATGTAGGTGTGTTTTTGTTTGATATCTTGTTGAAACGCATAATCCACGTGTTGCTTTCTTGAATACATAACCTTTATGTCATCCGCGTTCTTGGTTCACAGCACTTAACTGGCTTGTACTAAAGCCAGTTTTCAGCGTAAAAATTATCGCCCTGACAGACAAACAGCTTACGATCAATTGAGTCATTACAGACATCTCATTCTTCTCTATTTTTAACTTCAACCGTGCACTCGGTTACCGGTGTAAGCCCTATGGGATTTGATTGAGAAATGTACACGTTATAACATACGTAACATAGTCAGTTTTGGCTGACTGTTACTGACTCAAGCCAAGAGAATCTCTTTCTCAGAAGCATATGCGTGCTGAATGTCATGAAAAAATCGGGTACTCATATGTGTGATCTTGTAACCGCCAGACAAAATAAAAGTGAACATGAGAGATGCTCTCAGCTGGTTACAACAAGAAGAGGTCAGGTAACAAGGATTTCACGGATAACTTGCTATCGTAATAATATGTGGGCAAATCGGTCGAATAACGGCCTTCACATCGATAAATCTGCCGTTGACATCCCTTGCACAGATGTCGTGAGGTAACACTGCGGCTTTCTACACTAGCCGCTTTAACTTCCATGGATCTCCGGTACATAATCTTCAGACAACATGTATTCCAACTCAGGCTAGACTGAAACAGTTTCAACTAATTTGCCCTAAACTGTGCACCTTCTTATTTTAACGTGGACTGCTAGTTTACGAACTGATTTAAAAGGGATGGATAAATGTGGATTTGAAATACAAAGATGAGTTGCAGTTTTTCTCTCAGGAATTTCAAGTTTTTTCTCTTTAAATCTTCATCTAAAAGTTCGTTGACTACTATGGATCTAACGATTGAAGTAAATCGTATCAGCAGGGAACTATCAAAAATATTGATGCGGTCGTGATGATTATTATGCAAACCGACGACATGTACCGATCATTCCACAATTCTGACTTCAGGTACAAAAATGGAATTCTAAATCATTTAACAGGGATTCTAACTGAAAGACTTACCTACAGGGCTTACCCAAAAACAAGCCTTCTAACCGAGTCGGGTTAACGAACGGTCCCAGTACACAGAGTACATGTTGCATGGTTGATATACTAATGCAGTGTTTTCATTTTTTGCGTGATGACACTACTGCTATACTAGTTGAACAACACATCTCTAGCGGTAAACGGTGAATGCATATACTTAGTGGTTTCAGTCAACTCTGATTCAAATGCAGCATTTGAGCAACCTTACTGTGGCGGATTATTTAGCCGAAGGTGCGAGTATTCGAACACTCGGCGGAATACCTCAACGCGGGGAATGACGTCCAACAGCCCACAGCGAGCGGATCGCGGACAGCGTCGGCGACCGGATTAGTCATCGCTCGACTGGATCGGATCAACAGGCGAGACATGACAGGCAAAATAGGATGGACGACCAAATCGGAGGCGCGATTATTCCAACACTCGCAGGAATATCTCGACACGGTCGTGGACTACGGTCAAAGCCCATAGTGGATAGACGGCGGACAACACAATAGACCGGATGAGCCATCGCTCAACGAAATTGGACCAACAGATGAAGACTGGTAGGCGGAAAAACCCCCAATGGACGACGCCGATCACACACATAAACCGGGCAGAAGTGTACACGACGTGTGAGTGGAAACCGAGGCGTGCTGTGAACTGTGATTGTGGATCAAAAACGCGAGCGGGCGTGTGGCATGGTCACTAGCGAGTTCGTCAGTAAAGATTGTGCTTTATTGGACGTCTTTCCGCTACAATACCACCAAGTATTGTCCTACTAAGGTAAAGTTTTCTTTCGTTTGTAGTACAATACTATACGGCAGATACCATAGCACTCCATCTTTCTAATTTTATCCAACCTGGACAGAAAGAAATTGATTTTACTTGATACTGAAGAAAAACATATATCAAGCTAATGACATCCAGTATTATTTACGTGCTACATATGTTTCATAGTCAGAATATAAAAGTGTCTCAGTATCGACAGGTGCTTTTTCCTAAAACGATCCATTATTTTCTTAACTGCTGGCCACCAAGTTGATCTGGTCCGGGTATAATAGCTCGTCCATTCCAATTCGCACACCGCATCTTTCGAGACACGGCAGGTTTCTAGAGAATAAAGCATGTCAACTTGGATAACATTTGTAAACGAGCTGTTCACATCGATCTCCATAATGCAGCAGGTTGTACAAACCACTGCATTCATTTGTTGCTAGAATAGAAGAAAAAGACTCACTGACGAGCTAGATTTGGCTCAGTATCAAGACCATAAAACTACAAAATTACATGCGACGCCTAGCCTTTTTGGAAACACGATTCTATAGCATCACATCACAATGCACAAATGGTGGAGTGAATTCAAAGACACAATATGAAGTGCTTAACAGCTTATGGAGAAATTGTTAGGTTTGAGTTAATCCTTCATTTACTTGTAAGTCTGGTTCGCTCTTAAATGTAGGTTTTTGTTATCCGTCGTTTATTAAAAAACCCATTGTGATAGCACAGTCCGTTAGAGAAATATAGTACTTATACTTTTTCCATTTGTACTCATTTATGTATGCTGGAGTTCAGACATACACTGTACTTCAGACGCTGAGACGCTCATTGAGAGGCTTGTCAACAGCAAGATGTTATCGATTGTGGACCGTGGGTAGTCAAAACACTAGGACGATGACACTGGGTTGAGTTGCGTATACCAACTAGTCTGGCTGTGGTACCAGCAGTGTATTGTGGACGTTCGCTAACCCGACTCGGTTAAAAGACTTGTTTTTGTGTAAGCCGTTTTGATAACTTTCTCAACTGGAATTGCCGTGAGATGGTTTGGGATCTGAAATTTGTACTCGGATGTACACACGTGGAACGATCGATAGGTTGGTGTGCGCTTACTTAACGTTTATCCTGAAAGCTTTGCCGGATTAGAATGAGTTGTACGGGTTCATTGCAGTCAGCTAAGTCTATCCGGGTGAGCGTTTGTGGGATTTGAAATATTTTTAATAAGGCACCTCATTTGCTTGCCCATCAAACCAGCCTTATTACTGGTGGGTAGTAAGGAATTTTGGCATCACTCATAAATGATCGTAGTCGTCGCATTCTCATAGACTTTTCAGTCAACCCTTTTCTAAAAGAAGCACTACATGTGAGCTTCACTCTTATCAGAGCTCGTCAGCAGTGCAGTTCCTTAATTTTAGTCAGTAAGCGCCAACGGTTAAAGCTAACCAGTTAACGAAATAACACTCTCCGAAAGAGATGATGCTTCCGTGTTTGTCGGATTCACCCTCATTTGAACTCCCTAGAGAGCAAAAAGAAAGCAGTAGTTTCACAAGTTCAATAAGACAAGGTCAAGGCGCGCATAGTAGCTGTACACAGTTCAGTTGTGTTATGCACGCCTTTCGTGACGAGCAGCATGAAGTCGTTTAAAGAATTTCCCTACACCTTCTGTCAACCAAACAAGACCTCGATTTACTAGACCGAATGTCATCTGCAAGTACACACATATAGGTGTGAGTCATTCACTGTCGGAGGAAATGGACGTCATCTTGAAACCAGGTATCGGAGTATCTACCAATCTTTGTTCGAAAACTACCAGGAACTCATCATACAGCATGACAACGAACTGAAGGATCAAACCTTATCGATCACAGAACATCACCTAAGGATACAACACACGCTGGACTAAATAGATTTTTTTGGGTTCCGTTCATATTGCGAAGGCCAGCGACTGATATAGTGCGCAGAGACTAACGCAGCCAGACAGTGTTACACCATGCTGTACGTACAAAAAACACGTCTGAGACGTTACGGTCGAAATTCTTTATTACGGGCTTGAGTTTATGTTTAAACCTTCTGCTTCAAACACTTGTAGATACAAAGGGAATTTTTTGCCGACAGAATTTGTGCCATGCGTTTCTTTTACCCCACGCGTGAACACCAGCAGGGTATATGGTTTAAATGCACAAATGGTTAACTTGCTTCACCTCGTATTTTTCGATGCTTTTCGAGCAACACGCTACTTGAATGAAGATACTCGATCAAGCCTCAGGTTGAGACAGTCGCTTTTAGCTAACAGTTTTGGCTACGCTTTGAGTTTTGTTGGGTTTGTTTGTTTCGAATGACGTACATGTATTTCAATGTACTTTGTGTCTCTGATTTTTGTTCCCTATACAAAACAACAGCGGAAGAGATTGTGGTCTACGCGGTATTTTATGCTCAACTGAATGACTCATGTTGCGATGATGAGAATGATGGGTTTGATGAGGAAGTCGGCGGAAGTCATATTTGTGGCAGTGACCATGGAAGTTGTGTGACCAAGTGTAGGGATGTTCATAGGGTGGGAAGTGAAATGCAGGACTTCGAAGACTCAGCGGATATTGACTATTCTATCACGTACGAACCGCTACCACTCAACGTCTTAAAAGAAATGAACTTTAAAGAGTTTAAAAAAAAAACAAGGACATAGAGCGGATTGGATAGAGGGAACAATCTGCAGGGACAGACGCATAACAAAACATGAACCTATATCTTGAATAGCAAAAGCTACACCATATACGTATGTAATATTGCATTTGCCTATCGATGCTGTTGAAAACGAACTTAGTCATCTCGTATATGTCTGCTTCCTGTTCACGAAGTGATAGACTGTCATACAGAGAACATTGCTGAATATACTTTCCAGAAAAACAATTTTTTTAAGAGCAGGCAAAATATGTCTTTAACATACCTCCCAAATAACGGATGCACTGAGTGAGCCAAGACTTTAAGCTGGAAGAATTAAATGAATTAGGGCAGATTGTGAACAAACTTTAAATCATATCTATCTCTAACTGTCATAAAAGCTCCGGCTGCACAAATTAGAATCCTATACCATATTCGGATAACAGAACGAACCTGTCCCGACTGAGAACTTGACTGTATGTAGCCTAAAGTACAACCTCTGCTGGAATAACCACTTATCTTCCGGCCAAACTGGAATACGAAATCCACTCATACTCATATAAGGCAGCTGCACAGAATCTTCATAAGTCAAACATTGTTGCATCCATTTTATTCTTGAGATCCCCCATTTTGCCACGCACATATGCGTATTTATCGTAATCTATCAACCTGCTATTGTTCTCAGAATGTGGTACGGCCGGACAGGCAGGGAAGTTGACCAAAACTTCTCCGAACACAAGTAGTCCGTCTGTCAACAGAACGCAGTAATGAATCCGGAACTAGCGCACGCACCTACATACACACATGTATATATATATATATATATATAAAGTATTTAAAAAGGGGCACACACTGAGTAGTGAACGATTTATTGTGACTTTTCAAATCCACACTAGGATCCGTTATCAAACAAATATATACACAGATTTAGATATATGTATATAATGTCGAATATTTGCTCAGTCGACTCCTGCCAATACACAAGACGAGAGTACTTCCCCACGGTATTGTGTAGCTTAACATTTCAATAGTAGATTGCTTCCTTGCGTGCATTGTTACCTGACGCCCTGTTCGTTCCTACCCGTAAACCTCTCCCTTCCCCCACCTAACGTTATATGAAGTTATTAGGTGAACAGTTCACATACGGTTGCCCAAGTTGAACCTTTCATTCGATTCCCCGCAGTGTTTCTGTCAGAAGATATAGTCACAATGACACAAAGTCGAAATGACTTAGTGTTGTCCACACGCTATCTGGATATGCATTATGTACTCGATTGACCACACCCTTGCTCAACACGACAAATGAACACCATTGTTTCCTAATCACCAAGCCCCTGTCTTCCGGACTGAATCCCTACCCAGCTATACACCATCGTATGATAATCCTTCACTCGATCAGGTGTGTCACTGTATGACACGCGATGGCAGACTATAGCCATTTTTGTTCCTTCCTTTCCATGCTATTGCATACGCACACACATATATGTATTATTATAATTATCATCTTCCACTTCATGTCTTTAATCTTATCGGAGCGTGTTGTCAACTTAGAGCCGGCAAGTATGTCTGCATTTGTGTTCTGAATGCAGGTCAAGTTCAAATGAGGTTTTTCGATTAGAATAACTGAATTTTTTCAATCTAATCCAACCATAGAATATCAGCTCAATTTTCCGAAGCAAGAAACTGCGCAAAACAAAGTAGTTTGTCTGATTTGCTTAAGTCACCACAGATGAGTGTTGGACTATCAGCTATGTGTTAATCTCATTGCTGTTGGTCTATACGGTTAGTCAGTTGAGTGCGGCGAAATCGACCTGAGAATCTGTCCATTTGTTTATAAATTAACATTTGTTCATTCGTTCTCATTTATTCTAACTAGCCATTTGACCGACAAACAGCGTGACCTGCCTGGATAGAAGGAGACAACAGAATGTTTTGTTAATGAAATTTTGTAACATGTTTAACCTGTATACGTGTCTACTTTATGACTACATACAGTGACTCACTGAGAAAGCATTACATGTTATTGATCATCCCATTCTAGCATGCTAATATTGCTTCGCTGTTTCGGGTCGTGAGTTGTGGATGTCTGACCCCGTGCAGAAAAAGTACCATTTATGTTTGATGCATGTGGGATAATGATTCGGTTAATGTATTCACGAACTTAGTTAAAAACGGCTTTACATACATCCAGATCGGTCAAGCCTAATTGGTTATTCAAAGTTCTAATTACATACCTGTATGTATGTAACCAATGTATGGCCTCTAGTTGATCTGTATTAACACAGTCCACCACCTCAGATTGGTAGCTTACATTAGCTTATGTCAGAAGGGAATTAAATTTGACCGGTTCAATGGAACGAGTGTAGGATGCATCAAAAGTTGCCTTCCTGGCCCCATCTGAAACAATACTGTTAGATATGATGACCCAGCGTTAAATCACTTGGTTCGTGACACGAAGGTTGCCCAGTAGAATTAATGTCTAACTGACAAGCCGAAACAAAGACGGAAACAAACGAGGTGCAGTAGTCTTCCTGGAACGACCAACAATAAGTATTGTGGTTTTCCATGGTCTACTTCCTTTAAAACCTGTTGTGGTGACACATCGACAGACAGACCGGTTGTAAGATTCGAGCAGAAAGGATCAGTGCCCGTGTAAGTGGCAGTTCATAATGGGACGTATAGCAATATGGTGTGATGTGTAACACTTACTTCAACTATCACCTCGAACATACCGGTCTGAAAGGAGTTGAGAGATGGTCGTACTTTATTATCTGATGTATGATAGAAAACAATTCCTTGTAAACCAAACGTATTATTGTTTCTACTCGAATACCGTAAAAGATTGTCGAATCAATTTTCATCCACAGCTAGGCACATGCTAAGCCTCCAGAAAGGAGAAGCAAGTGTTGTGACCGCAAAAGACGCTTGGCCTGAGAATTCCCCTACCGCACAAACGCCCATATAGGTCATGTCAAAAATCAAACCTCAAACGCGTATACTCATTTGCAAGTTAGTTATGCAGTCACATCCATCATTGTCATTCGCCTTGTTGGAACTTCTGCCGAGCGCGTACACACTATTTCGATAATCTCTCCTTGTCCTCCGTCTTCCTGGCATTCGCAGCCTGCCCTTTTGTTCCTGAACGTTGCCTGTGAGTAACATACTACTTGTGAGTAGTATACTACTCACAACGAAACTGCCTGTCATACAACACAAGTAAGGTTACTGTAACGATCCACGTCTGATCGTTGAGTTACGCGTAGCCCAAAAACGGATCCCCAAGGTGAAAACAAGATTGGATCCAACACTTTCTACGATACTATTAAAGAAATGCATCAATAATTATAAAAGGCAAACCTCAATTGTTCGCGACGATAGTCTCGTCCGGCAAAATCAATAGTTTCTCAACAGGACCAACAAAGTCAAAGACTAACCGTCACGCCAGCAGACCAGGACAAGAATGGCCACTCGCCCCGCGGACATTTAATGACACATTAGTTCAATAAAACAAAACGGGGTGGGTGAGGTAGTGGGAACAAATGTCAGTTTAGTGAGGGAAAATGGGGAATGCAAACGATGATGACGAATTTTCTCAGTTCGTGGGTCAACAAATTTACAGATATATTGACTGGCATATAAACCGTCCTCCAACTTGACAACGTATGGAGCATCACACCTAGAAACAAGTAGTTGCCTGTATTTGCAAGACCACAGTCATACTTTTAATTTGTTGCATTACGACAGCGAGGTGGGAGCCGGAAACTAACAGTAAAATGTCGTTGTGTCAGACCGGACTGAGAAGACAATAAGAACTCATGATTTGTGACGAGTCGTATATCGACATGCTATCATAAAAGAAAACTTCCTCGTTAGCCCACTTCACAAATAGCCAACTGCCTTTACAGAGTCATCCGTAGGTGAAGGAATAACTGAGTAAATGCTACATACATGCGTGCAACGGTTCGTAAAATACATTGTTTATACAGTCAGTTCATTGCAGATCTGACACAACCGTCCCGTCTAACTTGGATGGGCAACATGCTACTTAACTCAAGTAATGTTTGAGCTGATCATCCTCGGTTACATGAAACAGTGGTGGAAACGGATAAAAAGTAAACGGACCGACAAGAATGCCGTGGTGAGTTACTATACTTACGTTAATGCTAATTGCCGTCAAAATGCTCGTCACTATCAGCCCTTGGGAATAAACAGCTATATAACCCATTTTGTTACATATGAGCATCTAAGTAAGTCGTTTTTACTCTTTTGTGTTTCGATTCAAAATCCTTATTTCATTCAACTGATTACTGTTTCTGCAATTTCTATATCCTGCGACACGTATGCACAATGAAACAGAATCAATGGGCAAATGATAATATAGACATTACTTGAACAGAGAAATCAGAAACAGTTTTTTGCACAATGTATCTCTCGAGCACATTTCGCTGCATCTCATCAGGTACATACTGCAGTATGTGTGTTTATATAGCAAACTTCAATGGGCATTGCGAAGCTAAACAACAAAATCAACAACCACACCAACACACGCACACTCACGCACACCCACACACATCAATTACCAGGGCAATTTGGTACTGACGAACAAGTCTTTCTGTACACAGAGGGGTGACTTCCATTTGCTAATTGCTACCGCCTCCGCGAACCGGAGAAGCCTTCGATTTTTGTTGCGTAACGTATCCGAAACGCCTTCTCCAGGTTCATTTGGGGTCGACAAGTCAACAGGTGTCGGGCGATCGATGATGCTGGTTCCCTGTGACTTGTTACATTCTGACTTGATCGCGGTATTGTTGTATCCATGAGTGTTTTGCGAACCCAAACCGGAATGTGTTCGTTGCCCCGATGACGTAACTGCCGCTCCGTTCTGCCTATGTAAGTGGCCCGGCACTCACATGAGAATTCGTAGATGATGTAAGATTTGGCGTTGAGCGGTAGCGGTGTTTTCAATTACTGCCGAGTTTTCGACTCGTTCATTTAACAACGGAGGCTAGCAAATCTCAGTTAACGCTAATCAACAGAATGATGGTACACATTCTCAACGTCATACGTTTCACGAATGTTTTCTTCCAGGACTATAACGTTGGATAAAAAAGGCCGATGAGAGTGTATGACCACAAACCTTCCTTCATCAGTCATTGGCTATCAACGCGTAGATTGCAATATGAATGAAGTTATTCGATAACAAATATGTCATCCACCAACACAGTCTTGTTTTTACATTTGAAAGGCTATTTCAAAGACGTTACTTCGAAATCAGATGGACGATATCGTGTAGCTTGTCGTGATCAATAAAGTGAATTCGTGAAATGTTATATGTTTTATTCCACTTTGTCCATAACACTCAAACTACTGATCGCTCAAAGTGTCTTGATAGATGCAGTTCTTTAGATTGTTAACTTGTTAACAAAAAGTGCTTTTACTCAATACTTCTTTTGTCAGTGCATTCTATGTTTATTAGTACATAGGATAAAAGTTTTCAATAAACTATAATGTATTCGGTATAGCTTTACAAACACATGTGTGTTTCCGTATGTCAGTTCTTACTTCAATTTTTCATCAGCAGACAAGTTCATATGTGAATCATGTATTGTTCATGCGGTATTCCTCTGTCAAACAAGCTGGTATATGATAATGAGACTGGAATGAATAATTCATCGTCTTCTCAAACTACTGGTTCTATATTGCCATTCTACAAATTCAGTCAACATGGAACAATACAACACGCACAATTTGTTAAAGTGGTTTTTAAAGCATATGTCAATCACCAGACACCACCCACCCCCCCTCTATGATAACCACCACCGTCACCATCACAACTACTGAAATTAGTCAATATTTCGGTTTGATTTTTCGACCAAGTACAGTGAAGATTAGATCGATCCGCGTACGTTTGTGTGTGTGTGTGTGTGTGTGTGTGTGTATGGTTCTGTACTGCAATATTCTACCCGGAATAGTGAATACTACGCCATCTGTGTGTACAGTGAGAAGCGGTTTACTCGGCTTTATCTTCTGTCACCAAACTTCGTGGTTTTGCTATTTATCCTCATTTATCTGAATGAATTCCTGTGTGTTCAAGGAATCCGCAATGTCCACAGAGCATAAGAATGGAGGGGTATGTGGGGAATCAAACTGAAATAACGCTCCTATTAAATGGTGCATGGAACATGTGTAGTCTCATTATCTCAGATGATAAAAGCAATCACATATATTCATTAAGCTGCCGTATATACAAACGTAGATAACATATACTACACTGCTACTAATGTTTACCGTTTATTCGGAACAGCAATTTACACAAATTCATTTAAATAAGGGGCAAACGGTGATATCAAAAATTAAACAACAAACATTTGCAAAACGAGAGGGAATTCCAATCAAGCGATCTGTCAATTACAGGACATTGCATGGTTGACAACACTGAACAATTGACAAGTCCTTCCACCAGAGTAGCAAACGTTAATAATTCCAGTCATCAAATGAAAATTACTGGTGTGATATGTTGACAAGGAGAAAGGACAAAAATACAAATGGAGTCCTTCAAAATCAAAAGCATTTCAAAGCATAGAAGTGCTATCGAAATCAGGACTTACGCACGGGGACAGAGAGACATTTTCATAGTGAGGTAACTGTCAGAAGGTAGTAACAATTAACACCAAGTTCCCCACATAAATACATAAAACATAATTTTTTGCGGAACCCATAAATCGGTGACTGTTTAAGGGGACAATCCGAGACGAAAAGTCGCATTGCAAAGGAATGGATACACGATATCACGAAAAGTGATGATCACACTACACACAAACACATCACATACTACTATTTTCATTCATTTCGAAGGGCAATATAAACATTTTCGTTCATTTGAAGAACAAACGGTGACACCAAAATTAAGCAGCAAATATGTAAAAATGTGAATGTGAAAACAAACTGTCTGTCAAATGTGAGACGCTGCGTAGTTAGTAGCATTGAACTGCTGACAAGTCCTCTCACAAGAATAGTAAGTGTTAATGGACCAGTCATCAAATGAAAAGTTATTTGTGCTGTATATAATAAACGGGTTTAGAATTTTCTAAAAATACACGGAAAACAATAAACAGAAAATAAGCTAAACGGTTAGTCTCACAAAATCAAAAGCTCTTCAGGGCGTAGAAGTGCTATTACAGTCAAGGCTCACGCATCGGGACAGAAAAATGTCCTTCATAGTGAAACAACTGTCAGAGAGGTCGCAACAGTTCACGCCAGGTTCCCCGCATAAATGTGTTATCGGATTTCCCGGAACCTAGAACAGTCAGTAGACAAATCCGTGACTGCGTAGGAGGGCAGCCCCAGTCGAAGAATAGCACCACATAAAGAGGGAAATATAACACCACGAAAAGAGATGATCACAAGTGAATGAGAAGCAAAGTTCATACCACAGCCCAAAGTAAGGAAGACTGATTGAATAGCAGCATTATGAAAGTCGGTCCCGTACTTCACGCTCTTGTCTGTCCAGTTGTCCGGTTGTGTTGTGTTTATGGTCACCGCCGATGACCATGTACTTACTCTTTCGTGTGTTGATCTTCGGTCCGGATAGTTCCAGGGCACTAGCGGCGACTTCAAGCTTCTCGGAGAGTCGCATAGGATTCTCAGCTAGAAGGATCAGATCATCGGCATAGGCGAAACCACTAACCAGTGTATCGTGGAACTGTAATGTGCGACCGAAACCAGCAAGCGCGCACTAGTTGAATTTGAATTGGTGACGGAGCGTGCTGCTGTG
>JTDE01000200.1:202479-224791 GCA_014338405.1 Paragonimus skrjabini miyazakii | reverse complement strand
TGGAGGAGCACCGAAAGCTCGGGCCGATCTGATAATCGAATTCTGTGAGATAGAACCAAACGCTTTGAACACGTCGATAAAAGCCGCATACAGACTTGAAGACGTGGTACATGAGTTCCGAAGCAGCGCATCAAACAGAGAGGTCGCCTCAAGGCAACCGTCACGGTGTAGGAATGCTAATTGGAGAGCAAACAGTTGCAAGCGCGAATTTCAACGATTGACCAATACGTTGTGGAAACAACATATCAACGTTGAAGATAGGGCGATAGGTCTGAGCTCGGTGAGAGATGAAGGATTGTTTACTATGGGTACAAGCGTGATGTTTTTAGGAATGAAAAAGGCAATCTCAGTGGTGTTAAAAAATTTGTTATTGTCCCCTTCACTCTTGTCCTCGATTGAGTATAACTGCTGACAAATATGTACAAGTACCAACTGTGTAGTTGCGTATACACCGAACAGTGTAATGTTATATCACTGTAGCTAACCTTTTTTGGCGTACTACTTAAAGATATACGGCCTCAAATCAGGCAGAACATGCTTGTCAATATGTGAGTATCCAGTATAGGAGTCTTGTCAAAGTTTGAAGTCCATTATTAGAGTTCGTATATTAGGAAAAATTGTTGCAAAATATCCGCACCCAGTTTTGTATGAATGAAGTCAAACAGATTGGACGTCATTTTTAATGCCATCAATCACTGGATTTATATCTATTACAACACTTCTGAGGAACACTGTCCAAATATTACAAGTTGCCCATAACATTGTTCTTTTCAGTCTAATTATTAGGAAAATGGTTACAATATTTACAGTTATGTGTAATTCAACTTGCTGCCAACATTAGGAAACCTCCATTAAATGAATCATCGTATTCGGAATTCAATTGCTAAGCTTTTTTAAATAATCAACTTAGTGATTTCTATGAAATCACACTATACATCATAAATACATAGTTGCTTGACATAAGGGAATAATCGATTGATAATAATAAAGAGGTAATCAATAATCTAATTCAACTGTCTAAAATAGAAAATGGTTCAGTACACTGAAATATTGAATCGCGAATTGAAATTTCATCATCTGCTACTCATCTGATCAGATGTCATATCCAATGAAAGTAGTTTTGCTATCTAATAGTGCCGTTGTTATTAGAAAAGTGAAGGCTACCAGTTATTCCGTCACAAACTGTAAAAGTATTTTATACGGCAATTACACATTGCAGTTGCTTGCTGTAAACGAGACCAGAAGAAGATAGTGCATTGTATTATAAGATTGTTTGTGAGCCATATTCACATGTAGTTTACTAGTTTGCCTTCGCTAGTCAGTGTGTTCTTGAAATCTGCTTGTCACAGAATCTGGAAGATTTATCTAAGTCATCCTTGAACACGCAAACGCAGCTCTCTGTCTGCTGATAATACTTACTACCATTTTCTTCGGTTAAATCGTTCACTTCCCTCCTCACGCTGTACTGATGAGTAAGTTTGGCATGGTTTATGATAGGCAACGACTAACCACCTAGTAAGCTTCCGGGATTCAGTGGCTTCATCTAAGAGTATACAGTCGGTGTAAACATGTTTTATTTGATCAGAAATGTTTCAATTATTCAATGTATAACAACTGTCGTATATCAAGTGGCGTCACCCATTTGTTTTAGCCATATTTCGTCTTTTACCTCCCTCTTCCTTGACATTCTGCACATATACAAACGACTGGGGAAATATCTGAAATATCTTAAAGCTGGCATCTCCAATTCCGTTCTAGATGAACCCAGCCGTTTGTTACATGGTCTTCCTGTTCGGTGTTACTGTCGCTGTGATACCAGTGGTCAGTACAAGGAATCGCTGTTACCGTAGAGTCGCTTCATATGAATTTTTATGATAAACAAACATTCTGCCTGCTCTCATTATCACGACAGTTACTGCTTCAGATATTCATCGTGACATAACGGTGTGATAATAAAATTGTACGGTATTTAACCCTTTGCATTACAACAAAGTAAAAATATTGGTGCAATTTCTGTGATGTCATTGAAAGACTGCACATTTTTGCAAAATACTTTCTAATGATCTAACCAGTGGCATTGCCGTTCAGCCCACAATAAAGACAGACAGGTCTGTTGGTTCCATTTCCAAAATAGATGAACCGTGAGGTCATGCGCTGCATCTCTGTAACGCAGTTTTAATGAAACACGCTTTCCTATGGGACAGAAATTTATATACGTAACGAATAATGTTCGTGTAATATTCAGTGTAGTTTATATGTACCGGTTCCGTTCGTTTGTTGCTGTATTCATTCAACAGTTTGTTTCTTTCGCAGGCGTCATTCTCACTGCCTCGCTCTCGTCCAACTTTAAATATGTGATCCTAGCACAAATGGATACCTAATATTCTATTCACATCTAAAAATAAAACTATTACGATTTTACCCATTTATAACATCGTGGATTTTGTGTTGCATCGCTCCAAAACTCGATTCCTTTCAGGTAACGTATGAGCCGACCCAGATTAAACGGAACCGAGACTATACTGCCCCTAGTAAATAACTATCGGCAATAAACGCTAGTGTAAACGTGGTGAATAAAAGATTAGTCAATACGTAATGTCTTTCGGTAACAAAACAGCCAATTGAGAAATTCATGACTTGTAGTAAAACTTGTTGTAACGTTATGTTCTTTTCAATCCATTAGTTACAATTTACGCAGCCAGCGTTATCGGTGTTACTAGAAGAAAATAGTAGACTATATGATTGAATAATAAACTCTCATGCTTAGTAACTTGACATGTCCGGCTATCAAATGGTTCAGGCATCGAGGTGGCACTATCACGCTCAATGTTATTTCAGGGGGTATACGCATTTAGTGCATAGTAGGTAGTTGCGACAGGCCCAATTTGGGAACTGAGTCGTTGTATTGGTGGTCGAAATAAGGACAGATCTCACTTATTGACAGGTTTAAATGCCAACTTATCGTTATGTTTTGAACAGGCAAATGATATTCAGTTGGCTTTTGTGGGTTATGTTGCTGGATGATGCTAAGTAGAGGTAGGTTATGCAATCACTCCGTAATACAGCACCTCTCAATCCATTTACTACCACCCACACACGTGATCCCACAATCTCACCAGCTGTCCGTGAGCTTATTACCTATCTTCATGTTGAAGTATAGTATTGTGTTGGGGTGATCGCGTGAATGATTGAGGGCAGCCGTTACTATACTCCTAGGGCCAGCCCTACAACCCAAATGTTTGTAGAATGACTGGCCATAGCTTCCTACTAGTCACTTCTTTTTCCCCCACGTTTCGTTTGCCAACTTATTAGGCGGTCTGTAAGTTAGGATAGATGCCATTCACAACCAGAAACAATAGAAATGGCTAACGGAAGAGCCATACTGTTGTTAACATGCCAGTTCTTTTGCACGTGGAGTCACACTATACAGGTCACGTCAGCTGTCGACTGTCATAAGAGTAGTTTGACGACGGTTAGGTAGTAATGATCCAGGGTACAACCATCTCAAAAAACTGCTGAGACATTCTGCCTGGAAATACACCTTTCCATTGAAGCAAGACGAGCAGACATTTTCAGGAGCCCTCGTCGATCGTACTCCTTCAACCTAAAGGGTTTACTTCACAAATGCACTGTTTTACATTATGTCAAGCCCGTATGAAAATGGACAACTCCTCGCTCAAGTACTTTTAGTTTTCAAGGCCTATCGTGCGCTATGTTAAACACAATCAGGGGAATGGGTCACTGTGATGGTGATCGGAAGTAAGGACGGAGCTCATATAAGGAAAGACTGATGTACCAAGCTTTTGTAATATTTTGAATAGGTGCATGGCATTCAACTGACTTTCTACAGAAAAATTCGTATGAGTTGATGCTAATTAGAGGCATATTGAGCGGTTACCCGACGTCTTCTAGCACTAGGTTCATTCGGATTGATTAACAGATTCGTTAGACTAGGCATCACAGAACTTACCAGTGATCTGCCCTTTCTGAAACTTGTTTTTCACAATAGGACTATAAAAAGTTAAGAAGCTTGACAGTTAAGGTCGGCATTCCACACTAAGGTTGATTGTCCGTTATTTTTCAATCTTGTTCTTGCCTACATTCATAAGGTTTCAATGTGCTGACAAAAAAATGTAGTGACAGAGTACGAGCAAGTGCCCTCACCGTGTCTGTCAGACAGAAAACAGTTTAACAGTTGACTGAAGTCTTTTTTGGTCAGTACGGCTTTTCGGCCACTTCACTCAAGTTTATGTGGTAGTTAACTACAGTTCGTCTGCGACCGTGCATGGATTGAAGCATCTAGTCGATCACCAACCGACTGTCAATCTGGTTTGCTGCTGCTTTTCTGTCATCAATGGCATTATTAGCGTTGCCCTCATCTCATACATTCGACCACGTCAGGCCCAATTAATGGTTCCATATTCCAGTTAATTTCGAAACTGTCTAAATCAAAGACTTCCAAATGCGTAAGGCTGCTCGAATCCATCTGCCCAGCTAGTCCGACGCGGGCGACGGTTCATATGGCCCTATTCCATACCTTAGGATAATGCAGAAAACGTAGCAAACCACCACTGTCTTGTATAACCTGGCTATGTCCGACCACTGAAAGTCAATCAGCCGTTTGCATTTAGCTATCAAGCCAGGCAGTCAAGCTGCTTGCACAGCGAGAGAGCGAATTGTCGGGTGCCGTGTTCACACAGCACGAACACACCTACGAAACCTCGTGTGTCTCGGCCAAACAGGTCATGATGCAAAGTACGTTCTAGTTGTTAGTCCTAGCTAGCATGGCTATTTTCCCTTACTGTAATCTCAGTCATGCGACATTTTGATAGATGTGGTCACTACAAATATTGTTTTTCATTTTCCTTGCGTGCCTAAAATTTGAAAATGTAAGTAAATGCTGTCCGCGAAGGCATGCGCACAAATCGAACCCAATTAAGAAGAGGGTGCTTTTAGTCACAGGTGTGTGTATCTCATAGTACGATATAAACGCCTTCCGGTTGTGTATACCGTGATTCCGGTTGATTTGTCTCCAGGTGGATGTTTGCAATTACTGTCAAAACCTCAGTTTTCGAGTCCCGAATATATATATATATATATATATATATATATATATATTCACTCGTTCAGCTGAAAACGACCTGAAGTTCATAGGAGGAAGACAGTGGTCGATGGATGTATTGACGAGATCAATAGCAAAGCAACTCGGTTAATGTTCATTGAGATAACGATGGTTTTACTGTTCTGGTGTGTCACACTCGTTCGCTAGCTGACCATTTAAAGTCATAACAGACTCAACGTCGAGAAAAATGCTTTTACTCTACTGTATCCGTTAAGTGGTACGGGGTCAAGCTGTCCAGTTTCAATTAATTGGGGAGGTAGTGTAGATATAGGTTTTATTGTAAACAAGTGAAATAGTATTTTTTTTTACAGAAAATGATGAATACTGACCGCTTGGACCGTACAGGTGAATGAAACTCATTTGAAGAAATTCTTTGAGAACCACTGATGTGAAATGACGTTTGAATTTATCAAGCACTGTCCCCCTGTTTTAAAACCTTAAGAATATGTAAGTTAGTGTACTGATCTGCCCCGTATTATTTCTGTGCATGCTAGGTTAACTAATGCCTTGTATCTTTCGATATGAGTAAATAGCTAGAAAGGATGTGTTGTTTTTGCTTTGGACATGTATGATCGAACACAAACAGCACCGCGTGCCTACTATCATAACCAGTGATGATAAATGTGTCATCCACTTATTGGCGATAACAGGTCAGCTATCTGGGGTAGACTGTGTCGGAATGTGTTCGAGTTTTTGCACGAATATATCGGCTTATGTTGGCCTGTATCCCACTGAATATCAATTGGACATCGAAAGGTCCTATCTATTTCGGTTTGATTGCCAGTATCACAATCTCGAGTCTGGTCTGCGATAGGTAATCACACATAAAAGTGACTCTTTCCCATAGCGGTACGTTAATAAATGATTATATGGTGTTTATTGTAAACAGTTTTGTTAAGTGGTATTACTAACCTGTATGTGATCAACAAATTCAAAGCTATCACAGTGGCTCAGCAGAAGCGATAATTTTCAAAACCTTTGTCTCAGACTAACTGAATCCGGTACCAACATGCTCTGTTCAACCAATGCGTGAACGAGCCTGACTTGAAGATTCAGTCAAGCCATCGCCCACTGAAATACCACCAGTCCAATCAATACATGTTGATCTAACTTTGTCACCCTATCCTATGATTGTACCACCTTGCAGATTGATTATCTAAGGGATACGTCCACCTATAAGCACTTCTGTTCAAATTTTTGTTCGTCGTGTCAATCTGAATACATCTTAAAGACGTTTTGGATCCTGTACTGAGGTGCACTTTGAGAACTACAAGGCTGCCGACCCACTTTGGTTATGCTTTACCTAAAATATGGAAGTTGATCTTTTGCTTACCTACCATGTCATCATTCCGCTTTTACTGGACTAATCGTCAATGGTAATCCATCCTTAATTGCACAGTCTTCATGCCTCACTGTTCGTTCGTTCTGCGATCACCACCACCACCCAAATGACCGAAAGGAAGAAACCAAGTACATACAGGGAAGCATGGTGGAATGCTGGCTACACTCCAGCAAGTTGTTGAATTCCATCGGTTCAAAGACGGGTGTGTACGTACGGATATCTTTGTATGTGTTTGTTCTGCGGGTCTCTGCTCCCCGCGGTCACACCCGTTGAATTGCCCGCATGTCAAAAACAATCTGCATACATACGTCGAATGACCGCAACTCCCCAACACCTACGTACAATTCGCCCAGATGGAGACAAACACAGGAAGCAAGCCATTTCCGTTCCCTTTTGTGTGTGTGTTTGTGTAGTTACAGCCATCATAATAAAGTCGTAAGCCGTTGACTGGATTTGTGGGATAACTCTGTTTGCCGAGTAGTTTCAGTGTTTTGCTGCCTGTTACCGTCCGTCGTCGGAACCAGCCGATTCAACCGAACCAATCAACTCAAGTGGTCTGTAACGTGCCGGAAATGTATACCCGTTTGAAGAACGTGATTGTGTTTGCAAAGGACAGGTGTCAGTTCCGACTAGGTATGACTAAGCAAGTAAATGTTTATAGTTTATTTATTTTACTCTCCGTAATGTTTATTACCAGACTCCAACGGTTATTTCAATTAGTGCTCATTTTCGGGCGTGTATTCCAAAAAACAAGTTCGTTTTTAGTTAAACCCACACGTGGAAAATACGTGACCCATAAACAGATTCGTAACAGAATTGAGGATTTAGATCAACAAGTCACGCGCTACGGACAGTTTCTCACTTTCATTTGAGGAAGGGTTTGATGAATTCGATAATCAATAAACAGACTTGACAGATAGATAGCATAGTGTACAGTTTGTCCTGTTTGACAGACGTGTCTCATATGCAGTATTAGAATGTGCCACAGTGTATACTGTTTAATGCAATGAGTAGGGTTTTCAGTCAATTATAAGGTAGTGGCGTTGGCTAGGATTATGACAGCTTTTGCCACTCCGCTGAGTAAAGTTGAACGGCAGTATGAGCTAGTCTGGGGACAGTATGGTCAACCACTTAGACACAGTAGAGTGCTGTCATCTCGTAGCACTTTTTTAAGTCTGCAACAAACTGTGTTGATTCCATGGCTGACAACAATTCGAAATATAAAGTGTATGGGGAAAGCCCAAAGATAGAAAAGCATGTTAGTGAAGGTTGGCTGTCGGAGATATCCTAAGAGTGAATAGGCCAATCCATCATGTTTAACTCCGGGATTTCTCATATAGTCTCAGTCAGCCAGCAATTTAACGAAATGAACTACTTAAGCCTAGGATGCACTTTTCAGTTAACATTCTCATATATATTATTTTTGCATATGGTGAAAGCCAGTATAAACAAACAAGTGAACCAGAGTCTGCTTCACTGACTCGAATTCAGATATGCTTTTTCTTGCGATTGGTTAGTATTTATAAAATAACCGCTACTTCTGATTGTAAATATTCCGAACTGAAAGCTGTTCACTTGTAAGCCTTTATGATTTTCCCATCCATAGCAGTTTTGTGGCTGATACGTGTTTTATGCATGCTCAAGAGTTGACATGACAATACAACGACCACCTGGCTGTCACTTGTGTGAGAGTGCTCTGGCAAAGCTAACATTAGCATGTTCATAGTGTGGAAAAATGGCAATACTTCGTCCAAATGGGCCAACTCTACCTAACATGCACACAGACACACACACACACACACAAGCACACAAATACCCACTGGGTTGTGCTGTTATGAGTTGAACTAATTGGGCAGGTCATGACTACACGTTCATACGGTTTGCAAAATTCGAGTTGTCTGCTTCGACAGCCTGGATCTCGTGTATCATGTGTAAACAGTGAACGTGTGAGAATTAACCGAGTGTATTAAAGCCGTGGGTATGTTCGATGACATCCAAATGCACGACCGTCTTGACGGACAATAAACTGGAAGATAATTTTGTTTACCTGTACGCACTTGTGACTGTGCCGTGAACAGGCAAAGATGTCGGGTAGCCTGTGTTAAGAAACCGCCTTTCTTGAGAAAGAATAAGTGATGTCTTCCGGACGGAGTTACTTCCATTCCGCATTCGGGTACCCTTAAAGTTTGAGTCCTCCGGTGCAATTGACAAAGTTATAATTTCATCAGTCGCCAACATCAAACCAGCACATTTTATACAAACCGCATCAAGCACTGTTAGCGCGTGAAAGGTCAAAACTATGTGGTTGGTTCGTTCACTTGTTATTGCAATACGCAATTTGTATCAGATTTGCTATTTTTACGTTGATGACTGATGAGGGTAAATCGAAATGTTAACATTTCGCGATATGTATTTACTCTGTTTTGATTAAATGGGTTAAGGGAACTCAGTGGTTTAAAGTTATACTTGTCAAGTGTTTATTTTATCTGATCTGGTCAGAAGTGAATCATGTCCGAAGTTCAATCCGGCAATCCACGTGAGTACTAGTTCATGAGTATTTCCTGTGTCAGAAAGATGTTTTTTTATGATTGTATGTCTTGTGTTTTCTTATCACTTATTATTGGATGTCAATGGTTCGTTGTCTACAGATCATCAAAGCAAACTCAATCTGTACTGCGGTAAAATTAAATCTACCAGTTATCGAATAAAGTCGTGTAGTTGATGGCAACGAGTAGACGTAGCGAAGAAACGGATGTCACGTGTTTGTGATATTTATCCACACTGTATATCCTTGCCACGATTGGGATTTGAACTCCGACTACGCTTTCATGAGACATGATGGCTGGGCCACTGACCCCATATTAAACATGACCAGGTTATCGTATGAAAATGTTCAGGCACATTAGCTTGTGTATACTACTTAGGTTGCCCGATCACCTCAGGATGAGACAGTAACTCTCACGCTAACTCCAACAGATTACCTCTGGTTTAGGACTTCTGACTAAGTTGAAATCACAGAAGTCAGTAAATTGTTGTGATATTTTGAACAGTGGTGAGTAGTAGATTGCTCTGATGAGTATAAGTAGAAACTCGTTAACAAATGCTTTCTGCTTTGGCATTCCCATAAATTATACTATCAACTTTTTCCGACGAGAAGCACTTTACTCGAATTTTTGTCCTTGATAGAGCTTGACAGTAATATTTTCCCTTGCTTTAGTAACAGCGAAACGTATGCATAATGTTTTTTTGTATGAAGGGAACCAGCCGAAGACTCTATAAGACTGTGGAAATAGCGATGTATTGGCAGTGCGGCTCAGCACGTTTCAAGTAACATCTGTTACTCATCAACAGTCACATTCATCTGTCTTGAGAAGTTATGGGTTAGTACGACCCCAGTTTTTCTTGTGGCTATATAATTCGACATTTGCGATAGATGTATACCATACTGATTGCTGTTTCTACGGTGTCGACTTCCTAAACATTCGTTTTCCACTTGGTACGATATTCATACGCTGCCTCCCGAGATACACAGTTATTGGCACCAGTCTTCGCAGCAGGCTCATGTACATCTCCGTAATGAAAGACTGATCAGCTCACTACACAAAGGGTCAGAGGGTTCGGTCGCCTTCTGTCATGTTCGCATGCCTCAGCCATCACAAGCGTCTCTAAATAAGCAAACCGAACATACTTAGAATACCAACTTTATCTGGGAAATCTGTATTTTTGATTCGGAATTGTCAAGGGCCAGTCTGATGTATTCGAGGTGTAATAAATTTAGGCGGTGTTCCTGTCGCTTGTACGATGTCCAGTCCTGACAGACTTACAGACTAATTCCGGATACACGAATTTCCTACGTTACTAACTTCATGTTAATAGACAGTTTGTAGCCAACATATATCACTGTTGAGAGTCGGGGTGTTGCTGACGCTGCCTTGCCCATTTTTCTGCTAAATATGAAGCTGATAAACGAGCGGCTGGAATGCGTAAACTCGAGGTAGAAAAATTTCTCCAGGACAACAATGTGTGGCAAATAAATATATGCAATTTGGTAAATTTCTTGTGTGCATCTTCGGAGCATATTTCGATGTAGAAGCAGTTATTACAAACCACTAGATTTGCAAACCTATGTGGTTAAACAATCTAGTCATACGTAACATTTTCAGCACACTTTAATAGCGTCCGGTTCAACTACGTGCCCGATGCCTCTGTCATCCTGCTTACCTACTTGTGGGAATGAACAGAATAGACACACAGGTGACTGACGATACTTGCAGATTTCGCATCATAAGGCGTTTGATGTGAGCAGTTTAGAGAATCAAGTGTGTGTTTTACACAGCTAGTTTGACTAAACCTGATCAGGAACAAACATAATAGTTGTGACTCTTCTGAAGACTAGTCGGCATTATTGAAACTGTGCTACCACAAGCTGACAGAAGATGGATTGTGCAGAACAGTCGTTTTCAACTTGTACGAGATTTTCAAAGACGCCACGGCTCCGTTCTGACTACTGTTTGACAGCGCTTAACCTAGGTAGAAAGGATGGCAGCAATCTCACACGATTTGAATGCTCCTTTGACTGCTGTTTTGAATTTCGAATCATGGACAGACTGACAAACTCTGCTGCTCAACAGCAGTTTAGCCAAACAATTGGCATTCAAATCGAACGATATCAAGTCCTGTCAAACAGTAGTGAGAATGGTGCCACAGTAGTAAACGAACATACTACAATTGATTCACGAGTTGACAATTGAATGTTTTGGCCAAAAGCTAAGCAACCGGACTGGAGACTACACGGAACTCTCAGTACCTATGGATCTTATCCAAAGGATCCAATGGTGATAGACTATAGGGTTTAGGGGACAATTTGCTTGCCTCAAGAGTCCACATAAAAACTGGGTGTATTTTATTTGAGCGTCGATTTTGTAACTGTACGAAGACGGTTTTCTGAAGAATTTCCTATATATTTTCAACCCTATATCGATAATATCATCAACCCTTGGACTCTTTCAGATCATCGTCAGAAAAACATCCCGAACGCATAGTCATCGCTCTTCTCAGTTTCCTAAGTACATTATCATCACCTCTATTGTACTGCATGCATTAAGTAAACACTGAAACAAAAACAGCGCCAAGTTTGCACCTTGCTTGCTATAGTTTAACATAGAGCCACAACTGAGTCACAAAGTCATTGTAGTGTTGTCCTTATAAACATCTAAGTGAAGTTCGTTTAGAAGCAATTTATACCATGTTATGAAAATTTGAGACGCCTCCCAACCAAGTCCTTCTTGTTCAGCCTTCCATTATCGCTCTCGTTTGCCGTTTCATAGCCAAGTTTGGAAAGTGTTGATCTCAAACAACGACTTTTTCTACACTACTACCCCTAAGACGTTGTTTTCCCCAACTAACTAAGCTATCCCATCATGAGCTGGAAACTGACAAAGACCAATTTGCGTGCTTTATGCTCTCGGTGGATTGTAGACTGCTCAGTATATTTCAAACCTTCGACACTCATTTTTGGTATGCTTCGAGCAAGCATTACGTAGACTGCAAGACTTACACTGCTCCATCCTTCCTCCTGAGTTCTCTTCAACGTCGCGAGTATACCGGAGATGGAGATTTTTCTATACTCATTGAATCAGTCATCTCCAAAGGTACTCGGTTAGACTGACAGCCGGAATGCAACCTGACCATGTCAAACATTCAATTTCACAAAAGGTGATCACACTGTCAATGTGAGGAACGGATGCGTTGCTCTGTTGTCTTGAGGGAAAATGACAATTCCGTGGATTTTTGGTTCAATTGTTAAAGTGCTTCCACGACATAACATGGGCTATTACACCTTGAATTCGATTCATTATTGTCTGTTCACTCAAACAACTACTGTTTTAGAACGGATAGAAGCGAAGGTTGATCAGAATGTTAGCACCTTTGTTCTGTTGTGACGTAGCTCACCCCTGGACTTCTTCAATACTGCTTCTTCGCGGTCATTAGAAAGCTTTCATTTGCAATCCACACACACGGTTGTCGCGTTGGGAACCCCTAGTCAGAACAAGTTATTTTAGTGGATTCGACTCAAAGCACGTTTTGTTTACCGTGTATCGATTTACCGAATCTCACTCGTGACCGATTCCAAGAGTTCCAGTCGCTATTCCTGAAACGTTTGGAACAGATTTGGTACGATTCATAGTTCTACCTATGTAACACCCGTTCGACTTTTCGACGCAGGTGAACCAAAACTGACAAATGGGTATAAGTCGAATTTCAATCATGTGTACACCATAGATTACCTTTTCAGTGTGGCAGCTGAAAGTGACGGAAGATGTTGGAACAAAACAGGTCGGTAAAAATCGGCAATCGTCTATTGTGAGGTCACTGGAGTGGATATCAGCTGGCTTACCTCACCGTAATTAGCGCCGAAACGCTAATTCTATTTCACTCTAACAGCAAACATGAGATTAGGGTTTCTTTTCGAACGGCGAAAACAACGCCCAGTTGTGAGTGGTGTTCAGTCTGTTACAATGGGAATTTTAAATAATAACTAAACCGGATTGAACTATACCTTTTTCCATATTGGTTTCTCTTTTAGGCATAAGAATTTATCTTTCGTGCAAAAGCCTTTCGTTTTAGTGCAGTAGAATTTCTCCATTGTATTTTCAGGCTGTGGAAGTGGCTTATGATTGGTCTAGTGGGCTCATATTTTGCGGCCTTTCTGATTGCGACTGCACGCATTGGCTGGTGCGATAGGACAATGTCCGAGGGAGCACTTGAGTTGCGAAGGCCGTCATGTGGTCCAATCGTTGGCTTGTGCTCTCTGCTCCATCTGGGCTGGACTCTATACCCCGATTGGACCACATGACGGCCTTCACAACTCAAGTGTTCCCTCGGACATTGTCCTAGTGCAGCAGCCAATGCGTGCAGTCGCAATCAGAAAGGTCGCAAACTATGAGTCTATTAGACCAATCATAAGCCACTTCCACAGCCTGAAAATACAATGGAGAAATTCTACTGCACTAAAACGAAAGGCTTTTGCACGAAAGATAAATTCTTATGCCTAAAAGAGAAACAAGTATGGAAAAAGGTATAGACTGGAAGGTATGATTAAATAGGCTGCTCAGGTTAACGTTACTGCTCAAGATTTGCGTGGGTAAGCTACTGTATACTGGTTTCACACAATTATTTTGAGCCCCAGCGTCGTCAGTAGTGCTCGTCCCAGCACGAATTAACACGGTGAGTTCAAAATGAACCCGATCCCACTGTTACGCTAACTGTATCCTTAAGGTCACGCATAGCAAGAATTGGTGTACGTAATCAAAAATGTCTAAAAGCAGACGGTGTCGAACGTAAACGCATCTCTCCAGAACTAAGTTAACCTATGACAGGAATGCTAATTTCCTATCGTCGCTCCCTTATGTTCGTAAATTGCCAAATTTAAGAAACACTGAATTATAGAATAGTTCGGATTGAAAAGTCAAACTCAGCCAAAAGATGGGTATATTGTGTGTAGGTGAGAGAGGGGGAGAAAAAGAAAGATTGTGTTCAATTCCAGGTGCATTAAAAATGTGGAACCGCCAAAGAAGAGAGCTAACAAAGGGAGATGAACGGTTAGGCATATGGAATGAGTGATTGCGCAATAATTGCCTGTACACGATCAAAAAAGCAGGTGATAAAGAATGGGAAACGCGAAAAAATGACAAGCCAGCGTGCAAGTAAGAACGCAAGTGAAGTTCGTAGAATAAACAAGAACATGCCGATTGTTTTTAGGAAGCCTCTTGCTCAGAATGCTGTTGTTCACATAGGTGTAGGTGTGTATCTATGTAAAAATGCTGCCTTGGACACTGTCTGCATTCAACACTGACACTGGTTCATCAGTCACACGTAGTCTAGCTTTGCGCATATCGGCCCCAAGGGTTGATATGGTAAACTTATTTACAAATGAATATGATACATATATCACAGTACCGTACGATGGTTGTTGACCACCATTCTAACGTTATCCCTTATGGTTACACTACTCAAGATTGTTTTCCATCCTCCAGTTGTGCCACAAAAAGTTATACATTGCTTGATCTGCTCCACGTAATCTGCCCCGATCTCGGCCTAGAGGATCCACTATGTTTGGCAAACCAAGCCCATCATGGACAGTGATCGGAGTACATACGGGATTCTTGTCATATGATTCCAAAACGCACGTGGATTGAAGCCTGCCAGTAACAAAACATGTTAACGGAATTGCCAGATAATGTGTCGCCAGCAGAGCCACACGTGGATAGCTACTTGACTTTTCTGCCCACCAGATCAGTGGATCTTCTTCCAATCCGATTGGTTCTTCACGAAGGTAACGATCCACTTCGGATAACGAAGTGCGTGGGAAGCACTGCAAGCCGAACACATTTTGCAATCCGACAGTATCTGCCGATGATTTGGATTTGTTTAACCATGAAGCGCTTGATTCTGAGAAAGAGGAGGAGGAGGAGCAGCTAGTAGTGAGGTTGATGGAACCACCGCGAGATGCATCGTCCGATGGCAAGCGCAGTGTTTCAACCTGAAAAGTTTAGTAAGAGAAAAAAATACAATAGCATGCGAATGATAATTTCCGTGCAATCGTCAGCAAGTAGTGTGAACAGCCAAAAACTGACGGTCGATTATCTTGATCAAACAAAGTTTCTTAAGAAACGAACATTTTCCGTCATTGTGAGGCTGTTTCTAACGTGAGTGTGTCTGTAACTTCCACAGCGGAAGAATAAAGTGCACTTTGATGTAAACTGTGAACTTCGTCCATTATTCATGTTAAAGAAGAGAAGACTCAGACTTGTGAAATAAATTCATTTGCGTTCTGTTGAAATCTACTAAACCACAGCGAAAGCTGTGATCAAATGTACGTGACGTTAAACCTGAAAATAACCGAATCACCTGCTTGGCAGGTCTAACGAGATCAAAGATTTCGAACTGTCTTGGAAGTCCTAATCGCGGGGTTATCGATTGGAGTTAACACACATTAACTGTCTCTCCGATCGAGCAACCTGACCGTCACTCACAAGCGAAAGTCGTTGAGTGTCCAGATGCGATAACTCGGTCGTGCCTAATATGGGATGAATGGCACGTTGACCAACATGGTTGCCTCATGAAAGCTTGGTCACAGTTCTAGTCCCGGCCATGACAAATGTATGCACTACTGACGAGCACTAACGAGAACGAAACTCGAGTCCAGTGTTTTTTTAAAGAGGTTGGTTGGACAATTTATCCGAATGCGAGGATTGTGATCAAATGTGAGTGATGTTCAGCTTGAAATCAGCTAACGCCTTGACTACTCGTCAGTAAACCATAGCTGTACGGTTCTGCGTGGTTCTAATTATGCCAGCAAACGCCCATAGGAAAAAAAACGATACTGACCGAAAAAAATTGCACCAACCTTGGATTTTAACAATTTAACAGTTGCTGGCTTGTGTTCTTGCACATGTTTTTTGAAACGGGGATCCAGCAGACTGGCCAACTGGAGCGTGTCACGCATGGCACCAGATTCCGGATAAGAAATGGTCAAATGCTTTAAAATAACCGCCTTGAACGCTTCAACAACATCGGCTTGATCAGGAGCTTCTCTGGTCATATTACTTTCTACTTGAGTGTTCGACTCCATACTGGTATCCATTGTATTAGTGAGTGGTGCAAGATGGGTTTGACTTAAATTTTGTAAAATCGGTTCAATCATAGACGCCGTAAGAATGAGGTCATTGCGATGAATAAGTTCAACAGTTTGGTTAGTAGTCTGCAAAACAATTGAAAAAAAATTCATTATTGGAAGCTGAACTATGATTGTGGTTGCATATCTCATGGAGTTGATATTGCGATAACAATTAAAAATACTCAACAGGGTTTCAATAATATCTTATTTTGTCGTTGAACGTGCTTATTACCTCGCTTTACGAAGCTTTCATTATGATAGTGACTGGTCATTTACACCGAAAATCTAAAACTAATCGAACCGCTTTTGGGATTTGAACTTGAGCTTCTATGCTATGTCTACCTGAGTCACAAACTCGGACGAATCACATAAATGGTGTGAGATCATTTGTGTTTCTGGCGCCATATTATACTTTGCTCACGCTCAAACAAGATACATGGAGAAACTCAATACCACTTCCTCATGGACAGATTGAATGGAGTCAAACACTTGTACATGAAAAAGCTGATTTACATTAGTATAAACGAAGAGAGGTGTGAAGACTTCGAGGCTAAAACATTCCAAAATTGAGGGTAACAATTCGTATCTGAGATCACACGCTGGTGGTCTTGGAAATAGAATCTCCAGGTACAAATACGACTTACTAAAGATTACGTTGAAAATAAACAGCAGTTTGTGTAAATTAATCACGAGTCTTACTTACATAAAAGAAAGTTATTTTTAGGCAAGCAACGACATGTATTAAGTCGTACTTAATTAGACAACACTGAACGTTAAGTCTGAATTTAATCTCTGTGTATCGTTGTAGTAGAGCATTTACAGCGAAAGTCTAGTTACGCTAGAACAGTCCACGATAATGCATACCACTATACTGTATACCTATGAATTACCTGGTTTATCATTGTTTTACAAATGGATATTGATTTATTTAGTTTTAACCACTTTATAGCAGTATTAATAATGTCATTAGTCCACTTGTGTTATATCCAGCCTGTAGAACAACATTGTAAGTTTGCGACCGGAATTCGAACAAATGTCTCTCATTTAGGTTTAAATAACAACCAATTTGATCATAGTATGCTCCACTTCGACAGGCAGTTTAGTATGGAACTCATTTCGTTCTCAGCTGGAATGATTGTGTATATTTTCTCTCTTATGTCGTTGACTTGATTCTTGGCAGAAAATGGGAATTTTTAATTTAATGAATCCACTAACTGACAACTAGACTGGACCACCAGAATTCCAGTGCTGGCCTAATAAATCATTTCCATTGCATCATATGCTATTATATAACAGAATATAACAGGGAACACATTATTGTAGAACACTTACTTCCAAAACAGTTTGCAGACTCTTAAAAAGTTGAATGTCTTTCTCTGACAGTGATGAATCTGGAGTTCGTATACTTGTGATTTTTAACAGACTGAATGCTTCGGACCAGGATTCACAAGGACAGGCAGCAATAGCTGCTTCATAGTTACTTTCCTCGGAATATTTCACGTTTTCCATGTGTACAACACATTTGGGTGATGCTATTTGAGCTTCTTGCAATGAATTTGGTTGTAAAGACAAATTTTTCACTTCAGTCTTATTGTCTGTTTCTTGTTCAACAGACTTTATGGCCTGATTTCCACGATCCAAAAGTGTTTGAACGCAAGGAAGTTGTAAACCAGCCTGATAACACACAAATAATAGTATTGTAAGAGATAAGTAGATATAATTAGTTCCACAAGTATTATTCACAGATTAGGGTAACGAATCGAGAGTAATCTATCATTTTCTGTTTAGATTGTAACAGCCAAACACAATTAGCAGACAAACGTATGTTAGTACACAACTATTAACACAGTTTATGAGGCTTAATTTTTTAATAGAATAACTGGGAAGTTACTGTTGCAGTTACTAGAATTGCTTTTATATATCTTCATCTTGACTGTCTGATAAAAGGCGTATAGAATAACCGATTTAAATAGCATTCTAGCCCACACGGTCACGTAATACTAGCGAGTAGGATTTTGGACAAAAGATCTATTGTTCAAGTGTCAACCAACCAGAAATCTGTTGACGTATACCAGAAGGTGGGAATACTAATGTATGGTCTTGAATGGACTCATGTAAAAGAAACAATACATAAACTAACAATGATCGCACTTCAAATGACTGACCGAACGATAGGGCAAGCCCTTCTGAGGTCACTTATGAATAGGAAGACCGTGAAAATTTATAGCACTGTAAACATCAGTTTACCCGATTTACTTAGTTTTGTAACAGTGTGAATAACTCGGCATTCGGTATACGATTATACGGTTAAGTAGCACGCCAACTCACAATCACGGCTCTGGTCAGCGCAGATACCAGACAGGGAATGACCAGATATTCAGTTGTCGTATCTTCCCGACCCTCATCCTGGTTCATAAGCATGCGGGACACCGTTTGGACTTCGTTTGTCACTACTGGACACGGCCAACTAGAGCTGCCCAACTGAGACTCCAGTTCGTTTGTTGATGGTATGCTTGAAATAACGGACGATGGCAATCTTGTGAACCGTGATCGACAGCGCTGTAGAGTTTGCTTCAAGCAGTCCATCGTGGTAAGCTTCATAAGAAAAGTAGACAACAGGTTGAGTTTACTATTGTACAAAACGCAAATGGTCGATTTGTATACTTTGGTCTGAACAGGCGGACTAAAAATTTGTATAGTCTTCTTCATGTGGAGAAAACTCGAGCGTTCATCAGGGCGGAAAGAAGATATGCTGCAACTTAATCCCACATTTCGTCTACTCTCAGCAGTCACAAGTGTAAAACATGCAGTTATATACGACGAAAAAGTAGACATACAGGGCGTATCCATACACAGATATTCACGCCAAATATTATATCATCAACACCACGGCAAATCGACGGAGGTTTTCAAACACTTTTGTGTACACAAAGCCGGTTGACGAGCTGTGAGCAACATAGCTTCCCTTAATGTCAGTAGCTTCGAGTACTGATTGTGTAACGATAGCTTGAATGAGTTAAGTGAGTCAGTTTAGTGATTTGTTGTCATGAGGTATCTAGCAATTGATGACGCGGGATTTTGAGAAATGGATTTACCGGCTTGGGACTGTTGTGTCATCAGTTGTTTTAACCATTTGTGGGCGTATTCTGTTACTTGCTGAGATAGTTTGCAGTCTGTTCTGATTGTGCAAACGTCACTGTAACTGCAAGTGAACTGGTGGACAAGATGAGAAACAGAACAGTTAGACAAATTACGTTCACCAATGTGTAGAACTGGTTCTTTGGTGGTTTGAATCAAACGCAACTGAGCAACCGCATAAGCACGATGTAGGACAGAGTTCAATTTGTGTTTGATATAATTTGCTAGATGATCTTCGAATTGCAGGGATAAAACCCCCTCTTTTGTGTCTCCTGACCTGGTTCATTGTACTTATTCATCGCGCTATGGGGTTTCGTTAATTTCTGTCTGTGACTGCTGAGAGTAGACGAAATGTAGAAATATCATGCAACATATCTTCCTTCTGTCCTAATAAAGTTATGTGGAACCGAGATTTCTGTTAGTTATTTCGATGAACACATTCACCGTTTTATTTAAGGCTAAAGTACCACTCAAATCAAGTCGTTTCTGTTCGAATCGACCCAGCAAACAGAGGTTTACATTAACAATACTGACGAATGAAAACAGTTGAAAACGGAGCATAGACCGTATTCGTGAACATCAACAGTTCTCTTACATGTGACTGCCAGATCGACGTACTAAGATAAGCATGGCCAGTAAACAATTAGCCTACCACGGTTCTGCATGTGCGGAGATAGTGAGCTAAACCTACAGAATCGGATACTCAATGTTAGAACTTAACGGGACCAAATGTGTTGTTTTTGACACTCCTAGATTAGTTGAGTTGTTGTCTGAGAAAAACAACTGTCATGGATAGTTTAAGATATGTAACTGGACAATATCACAAGGTACGCTCTGACGGATGCACCTCAGTGAGTTTCCGCATCGGCTGCCAGACATACACGATTGCTTTCATGCCCCAACGTTTCCTACTGTAATTCGTATGATGTTTTTTCCCCACAAAGCTAGGGATAACTTCTAATTGCGACCCGCGCCACAACTGTAAACGTACTGCGTGATCGAATTTGACAGATGATATCAACATCTAAGCAGGATCACCTATTTTGACAATTAGGATTTTACCATGATTCGTTTGAATAAACTTTAATTGGTTATGTCAAACTTGCATCCATCCACTTTGGCATCCGCGATTAATTTCCATTCTAATCGTTTTCAGTTTGACGAGGCATGGAACCAATAGGATTAAATCGGTTAAACCACGCGTGTGTGATTGTATGTATGCGTGTGTGTATCAGAAAAGGTCAAACATTTGTATCATGATCTCCATTCTGCAGCATATGCATTCCGAAATAGTAAATGAGTCGGTTAATTTATGATGTTCTAATCGTTACGATATTACAGGCTCGCTAACTCAAATCTGCACGTTACAAACTGAACACTCACCTCGATACAGTCATATAAATAACTTTGCAACTGGGGTATTCGAATGGAGGAGCAGTGGATGGCAAAATTGGCGAAGAATGTATGTGGACCATCAGGGAGAGAAGCTGGGATGCCGATGTCATTCGTTGGGATCACTTTTCTTACAGGCCATAGTTCCACTGAAAAAGTTAACGATGCGGAGCCTGTACGGTCTGTAGCGGATTCCCCGTTGCTTGTTGACTGCGCTTCGAAAATAGTGTGCAATTTGCTGTTCAACTCAGTTCGCACCTCCTTTACGATTTTCGTCGAGAGAGTTTCCCGTAACTGTTCGGTTGTCGGGGTTTCTTGTTCAATGAGTGAAGCCATTAAACTCTAAACAATAGAGAAAAGTGTGGTAACATCAATCCGAAGCTAAATCGGTTGGGTAAACTTTTAGTGCTCGATAATGTATGCCCCAATCTGAGGATATAGGTTACTACATTTACGGATCGTAACCGTTTGAGCATCGTACACTGAGTAGGTTGACAGTTCAATTGGTGACACGTGCTGCCAAGGCAATCATATTTGCGCGCATAACCACACACACACACGCACACACACAAGCAGTTGTTCTCGTAGTGGTGAATCGTAACCCTTACAACCCCATCAAAAGCTCCTTCGTCCTCCGTCTGCCAACAACCCCCATGTGGACCGTCAAGTTGCTGATTTTCTGCGCCTAATCGTGATGACAACGTAGACAGGTGACCGGCCGGTATATGCGCTGCGTACACACACACATTATTGAGACCCGCATAACTTTCGCTGGAGACCTGCGTTCACGGTACACACGCTCGCGCTTCCGCACGTGTGTAAGTGTACGTACAAGACGAGTCCGCTCTGATCACTCGGCGCACAGGCCCGACAACCGACCGAGCTCTAGGTCTGCTCACCTACTCCGACCTGTCGACACCGTTATAGTAGTGGCGAGTATGACTGGCGTGGTGACACGGTTAGTTCTCGAAGCTTATCTCAGGTGGATCTATATGTTGTGTGTGTGTGTGTGGTGAACGTGTTTATGTGCACGCTCAAATCAGGTCGAAAGCAGAACAACGACGGAGCACAAGAAGAAGAAACGGAACGGTACTGTGACAAGTTGGGGACACTCGGTCAATAGCTTGTACGTATGTGCAATAGGAGCACGGCCCAGCAACTGTTCACCGAAGCCCGTGGAAACATGTGGAGCTCTAATGCGGGTCAGAGCGTTATGAAAGTAAAAGATTTATGACTAACATATCAGGGTTTGACGGCAGCTGCGAATGTAAACACAAACGCTGAAGTGCTTATCTGTCACGAGGGTTCGAGTACTTCCGCCGAATGGATTTTGTGATGTCGAGGCTAGAGTTGTGCCGATAGTGGATGATAATAACTGAAATAGGCCACATACACACACAACTGTGGATGATAAATAAATTTAGAGCGGTGTCAATCCACTGGTCACCATAATTGGCTGATACAACCTATATGTAGTTTGTTTTTCTGTTCTTATGCGACATATGCATATTGGTACCCTCAATTTATATTATAACTGTAATCATACAGCCTATTGTTATAATGACACATCCGATGTTTTTCGCTTCACAGTGGTACTATTCTCATGTTCACCACACCTGCTAAACGGAAACCACTAGGA
>JTDE01000200.1:187256-201774 GCA_014338405.1 Paragonimus skrjabini miyazakii | reverse complement strand
CATGAACAGCGTGGCCGTGGTTCAAGTCCCGGCAGTGGCGATGATATGCACTACTGACGAGCTCTAATGAGAGCGAAACTCGAGTCTAGTGCTTCCTCTGTTCGAAAGGGGCCGACTGGATAGTCTATGGGAATGCGACAGCTGTGATCAGTTGTGGGACATGTTCAATCTGCATGAAAATCAAAATCCCCTACTACTCATCAGTATTGTGTTCTGTTGAAAATTATAGCGTCTATTTTTTCGAAGCTTCGATATTATAACGAAAGGTCTAGTTTGCACAGGTTATCATCACTATTTCCCCCCCTCCCCGTTTTTCGAACTACTGCTTAGTATAGTGAGAATGGAGTTTGTTTTCTCCCCATTAAATCCGTTCGTCACTCGTTAGGCCGTACACTTAGCTCCCTGTCATCCTTCCGTGTGCATAAACGCATAAACGGCCTTCAGACCGTGTAGCGAAATATGGTGTTTGCATGAGTATGCAGGAACAACAGAGCTAGGCCATATTTTTGAATGTTTATGAAAGACTCAGGTTTGCGTTTCCAAGTATATCACACAATATGGGAGCAGGACTTTTTGGTTCCACTATCGACTAGGATAATCCATGGCAGTCTCACAAAAGATGTACGCGCGTGAACTGGGCAAAATAACTTGTGGGCAGAGTGACTTGTCTAGATTGTTAGGGTAGAGAGGATGATTACACTAATGACGCAGTTTCCTTTGCCTTTAATAGTGGATGATCACCCCTACACTTGAAAATGGAATCAGAGCACAAAGAGGTTAAACTTGTGCATTATTTTTGAGGGACACGTAAAATGTTTCATGGACTCTGCGTGTAACTCTCATGTATACACGGTCGTCAAGACAACAGCTATACTTACTTTCTGGGCGATTGTAAAGAACGGGATAATAAATGAGGACCATCAAAATAAATTTCTAACTCACACGAAAGCCTTCGCCTTCCACCAGTTCCGGTGGCTGCAGGTCTTTCACGACAAAGTAGGCCAAATGTCGCGTGAGTTGTTCAGGAGATATACGTGTTTTGTCCGTATTATGATTCCATGCTGCTTTGATGGCCGCGGTTCCGGAACTAGTTCTTCCCAACCCAGCACTGTTCAGTCTGCGTGGCACGCTCGGTTCGCCGAGTAACCCTTCTTGACTGTCATTCACCGGATCGTTTTCCGGTGGGGGTTTGGTTTCTATCGTACGTCGTTTCTTTTAGCGGAATGAAAACAGATTGAAGTTGTACAGTGAATGAGGTTAGGTGATTTGATCATGGTAGAACACGCAGTTAAATTGGTTGAAGTTTAATAGTTCTATGCATTATTTTCTGACGGAACTCAGTGGTGGTACAGCCAAGTAAATCACGACCATGTCACCAACCGCGCTTTCAGTTGGTCCTGGACAAACAAAAATCCTCTCATATGGTCTTGTGCTGGCTTGAGAAGTTCGGTCTCTCGTTGTCGGCTTTGGCGACATACCCGAACATTGCTAATCAGACTTCAAAGTCTGGGAAAAACTACACTCTGTTCCAATGGGTGTGCTTGTATGGTTTGGATAGACGGGGGAGGTGACGCTTTTGCGTGTGGGCTCGTATATCACCGTATTGGTCAGTGACCATTCATTAACCGTGAGAATCGCGGCGCCGAATTGCACACAGGCTGCATGCTAACGCAGACGAAAACGCACGTGCGCACGAGCTACTCGCTGTGCACAGTACACCGAGCCCCCTGACTAATGAGCACACTCTATCAAATTGGTTTGCTAACGGTCGATTGTTTTGGGGACGGGCCAAAACGTTCAGTCTGACGGACTAAAACCGGTTGAACTATTCATAATTTAAGATTAAGGACTACATTGTTTTTGCACGGAGAAATCCTAAAGATGGGATATTCAAGTGTAATCTTGACAGTGCAAACGATAAAATGAAACAGGCAACTTACCGAATCACATTCTGGAGAGATATAGACAGGTCGGGCTCTTTTGCGTTTGGTCGAAGCCGTCATTTGAATGTTCTCGTCCGGATGATGAGACAATCTGTCATTCACTGAAATTGTACCCGCTTTATCGCCGACAGAAGGAGCATAAGAGAACGCTGATGAGTTCGTCAGGTCGTTCGCTCTTGTTTTCGAAAGATCTAATGAATTCATGTGGTTCGCTTGCTCTGGAGATGGTATTGACACAGGCGAACCAGTTCTCGTAGACGACTGTGACGATCGTGCTGCTTGACTGTCCGCCCTCATCAACGTATCATTGCTGTGCGCGGTACTATGAAGAATCCGTTTTTCCAACTCCTGTGAGCATCTGTGGTGTGCGGGCGGCTGATGCGATTGTGTCTGCATTGTGGCTCGAGTTGCAACCGACAATGACAATGGATCCGTATACGTTAACACAGAAGGCACAGATGAAATGGTAACTATCTCGTTCGTAGGTTTGACGTGTGCTGATTGTGGGAGCCACGTGATCAATTCACCAGAGTTGGATTTATTCAACGATCCTGTATGGGAAGGGTCCAATAGTGACCCGACGGGGAAGGAGAAATTGGGTCTTCCTTGTGTCGTCTCGACTCCGTCCGCAGTCAATGTGTTATAAGTGGTTTTATTGGACGTAGGCGGGAGATGTGCCATTGAATTGGTGAGAAAATTGAGCACTGTGGTTGGATCGGCAAGACTAGCAGGATTGTTTAGTAGCTGCCATGCGTTTGCTGTTAGCCATTGTTGTTGTTGTGGTGGGGCTTGCTGTGCTAGTCCGGGTGATGATGTCGGTTGAACGAGAGGAAACTGGTCCACTGCAGGATAGTGAGCACCATTTATTCCGGTAGCTAATGACGGAAATATATTGATCAAGTTACCAAAAGTTGAACTCAAGTCGTTCGCATGCGATGAATTATTTGCCATGGTCACTTGGAGAGAGGATGGAAGGCCAGGTACCAAATTGACTGTTCCATCTCGTCCTAGTATATTCAGAGGGTTCCACTTGGATTCCAGTTCACCATTTTGTGCGATCATAACTCCCGAATTTACACTAGGTACCGGGCTGGAAATCAGTCCATGCCCATTGGCAGCCAATGGTGAAGCGTTTAGAGAAGGAACACCAGTATCACCACTTGTCACAGCATGTCCATTGGACAGAGATAAATTCAGAGATTGCCCACACTCCCGGGTTCGTGACACTTGCATTTTAGTATTCTGTGATCCCAAAAGTTGGCCACCTGACCAATGCGACTGGTTGGTCGGTGATGTGACGCTACGATTATCCGTAGAATTAGTTGGTGAAACAGTTGTAGTGGGTGTCTCCAATGGACTGCTCACGCTAACTCCCAGTCCGGAACTGGAAGACGGGGAGAGTTCGTGAGACATCGGACCAGTCACAGTGGGTGGGAAATGATTCGGCAACGATCTCCCACCAAACGCTGAGGAAGTAAACATTTTGCTTGCCATAGCCGAGAGAGAACCATCCACCGGTTGTTCTGTACGGTTCGTTCCAGCTGTTCTAATTACATTTGCACAGTTAGGTGGGACTCCGTTTTCCAAACGCGAATCATTGGATGGCAGAAAAGCAATATCTTTTACACCCGTTAGTGCTTCAGTTGAGAGCAGCATTTGATTGATCAGTGTCCGAGTTTCGATGAGACCAGGATAGCATACCCACTGTGAATAAAATGGGACAACATAACCATTGTAAAGGTAGTGTATGAAACCTTTTGTTCGTTTAGGTTTGGTAGTCCAAACAGGTTAGGAGAAGAAAAGATCTATAGAGTTCATTGACTCTCTCTCTCTCTCTCGCAACGGTGATCGAGCGAAACAACGTTTTGGCAAACACACGCTCGTGTGTTTGTGTTTATGTGTGTGTACGTGAGACAAGTAGAAACGAATAGCTCAGGTGGGTCGATTCGACAGAAGCGATCAAACAAGGGCATCAGGTGAACACCAGGCTTTCGACGGGCAGCACACGCACACATGAATGTCGATCTATGTATGCAAACTACTGTGAAATGTTGAGCATAACTTACAGAACGGAGGGGCACACACTATTCTCAACAAGAACACCTAACGGACGCGGTTGACCCGAATCATCGACCACGTGTAATTAGGTGCATGTTCATTCGTGAACACAAAATACATGAAGAACTATATATGCATGTGATGTAGCTTATTCTACCGACCCGGGTTTTCTTGTTTCAATCTCCCTACATAAACTGCAAGAATAATCGCATTATTATAGAAGTTCTATCAGTGTAACAGCGGCGCACTGTTAAGTAATACATCAACATACAGTCATTAAAAATGGCGTGTTTGAAGCGAAAGAAAATGCAATCTGATCTAGCCTATGAAGTGGATTTCGCAAGTTCTGACAACACCACGTTTGGAAGTCAACCAAGAATAGCGGATAATGCCAGGATCTCAGAATGAACAAATTGAAATATATCTGTGAGATGGATACCCATCAAACACTATCGTCAGATACTTTTTAATGGTGTCTGTGGTATGCTCACGTTTTCATACATGTAGACAGCTAAGTCATAACCAGTAAATTAGGAACATAATGTGTCCACAGTTGAATTAGGTGAACAATACATCGAAAGCCGGAAGTGAGGCATTTCCCCAGTAGCCTTGGATCTGTCGACCATGAAGATTTTTATATACACCACAACTGGTAATCACTAAAGAGTATTAAGACTTATCTTAGATGCTGGCAAGTTTATACGATCAACAGACAAAGTCAAGAAAATTGTTTTTCAGTTACGTTAGAACCATACATTTGAACAGTTCCACCTGATCCTTGCTGATAATGCTTACTACAGCATAACTGGTAAGACAGATCAGAGAACAGGTTAAGGCGATCATTTGAAAAGTTGTCAGTCCCTTCCATTTCTAAACTAGGACTTATTTGGTCAAGCTGAATGCATGTAACCATTCACGTTTCTGATAGACTGGAGCCGGAACATACATCAAGACAAGCCAAGGTCATTCCACATTTGGCAAAGCCATGTACAAACTCACAAGCAGTTTGCTATTTCAAACCTGATCTCCCACGATGTCATATGAATCGAATTGTTAATCGGTTTCTCATATTCGAGGACGCGCTAATTCAAAATTTTGAATTTTGATTACGGAAGCCTTTGGCTCGAAACGAAGTGCGAGATGTATATGAGCACGGGTGCAACTGATGAACACAGTTTTGAACCAGACGTTTGGTTGTTTATGTAAATACACGAATTAAACACATTCATTGTTTACGTTCATCCGTCTTTTACTATAGATACTTCGCTTGTTTGGCTTATTCGACAAGGTTATGCCTTCTAACAGAAATGCATACGAGCTTGCTTTCAAGAGAGATGAAAGTTCCGACCAAAACTTATATGGTTATTCTGCTGAACGTAATGGACCACTGGCGGTGTGGTGTGCAGTGAGCTTTTCTAGTAACTGCTTGCAGACAGCTGGATCATGACGGCTTTCGTAAAATTCGAACTACTACCTCTAAAAAATTGATAATTATCACCGAATGCGTTATGTGATTAAATCGGCATGAATCTCATTTATTTTCAAGCTATAGTCGTACAAATTCCAGATACTGTTGTGGTTAGTAGTTCGGCTCAACTTTCGAAAGAGGCTTTCATCCGAACATGACTACGGGATGAGATGAGTTGTAGGTTATTTTCATTTTAGTTCACACATCATTACATTCCATAGTCCCATTGGCGTGGAAGCCTCTTCCGAAAGCTTAGTCGCACTACTAACGGTTAACAATATCCGAAATGTGTTTGAGTATGGCTTGAAAATAAGCTACATTCATTCCCGTTAACTCGCCTAGTGTATTCGGTTGCTCATACGCTGTCAGCAAGGCTAACTCAAGGACAATTAATTCAATTGTCTGTTAATAGAACTAATTCCCATTAGACAAGCTGTGTTGAACATCAGGTCAAGACCATATGCGGTATCTGGCACATCGTGTGCACATATGTATCAAAGGCCTTCTCAAATAATTTTTCATTTCTGCCGTGGATCAGAATCATCGCCTCTCTCTACTGAACGTACGCTTGGACTATGTTTTTGTAGTCATAGTAACTAAGGTAGCCAAGGCAACAGTCGTAAGAGCAGCAGCAACAGCAACGGCGGAAGCAAGAACGCTCTATGTAGTTTGACTGGGTCTAACGGCCGTTTCATTCTCTCCAGGCTGCAGGGGTGTTGTGAGTAGGCGATGACAGTGCCGCGTACGGTAAAGTTCGATCGGACTTAAGGGCATTTCGTCTCCAACGCCGGTGTGTGTGCGTGTATTGTATGTAAGTGCCTCAGTGAATACATTGCACACCTGCTGTACAGAAAAGGGAGCACATGCGCGTGTATATACGGTGGTTCGTATACGTGAAACTATTGACGATGGTAAGGTTCGGATCGATTGAAGTGAACGAATGTTGTCAGTACAGTTATGCACATGCACTGGTGCTCATACGCCGGACAGTGATTGATTCTTTGATATGCGAGACGCTCAAAAACACTTTCGATCTGAGAGAACGCGCTAAAAATCAGATTTGGAGATCAAGAGAATTTTAACCCGATTTTGAGCTCCCAGCTAGTAGGCGAAGTGGACGAGCAAAATATCAACCACTCGTAAACTAGTCCCAACATTAACCCTTGCTAGTTGCATTTGAACAGAACAAGCCCTATCGAGGGCCGACAACGTTCAAGTTCAGACCGGCTTTGTCGTAAATTCATGAAGCTGAAGATTTGACGGATGGGTGAAGAAACGGGCGAGTGAGAATTAGGAGAGTGGATAGAAAGAACCGAGCGAGTTGTATGGCGGATGGCCCAATTTCGCTTTGTCAATCATAACCGGGCTATTCTGAGCATCACTTGGTACCACTGTAGTGTGTGTGTATATGTGTGTGCGTTTATACCTCATATAAGATCTAGTGTCAGTCTGTCATATTTCGGAATACAGCAGGGTGGATAGGTTTGAGTAGCCAGCTAAGATTCACCTGCTTACTATCTTTGCATCTCACTCGTGTTCTGATTAGTGGTCTGAACAACCGAGTGGCTTGATTTTATGAGCATACAAGAACCGGAAGCCGTAGGCGGCATTGTCATGGTAGCAGACTTTACGGCTATCAGCCGGAACAGCAGTGTTCTCATTCCCATCCCCACGTCTTTGATTGTATCAAGCATAGACGGAGCTTTCGACGGACCGATTGGATTGTGGGATTGTATGTGAACAGTCTCAGTCCTAAACATGAACACTGATTGTACACTTTAGTGTAATCAGAATGAGACGACGAAGCTCGTACGGTGCAAACCGGATTCACATAGATCATCCGAGTTGTACATGAAAAACCCAAACAATACAAAAGTGTGCCAACATAGGAAGTAAGCTTACCTAAAAACACACTAATCAGTGTATAATGTTTATCTCAAGCAAAACAGTAGATTTAGATAAGTCATACTCCGATTTAAGATGGAAACGAAATGTCCTACTGTTCCCGCTCCAACAAAATATTGATTTATTTTGGTGACTGGCTATTTTTTCGTGTACGTTGCACACTCATTATTGTAATACTTTCTCAGCAACCACCCCTAAATACTGGTATAGACATATGCCAGATTGTTTTCACGCCTGGAGCAAACCTGCTTGGTGTAAGGTTGCTCGTGTGGATAAGTCAAACGATCAAAATAAGAGGTTTTCTATCATTTATCCAGTTAGATGGTTATGGTTCATGTGAAGCAGATGTTCATGTACTATGATAAATGTGTACTCACTAACCACAATGACCAACCTAGTCCAGATGCACTATCTTATCCAATGTGAACACACACATCTATACATACAATCGACGTGGTCGATAACGGGTAACAGTGTGCTGTACTTTACTTGATCGTATACCAGTCATAGAAAGGACGATTACTTTAAACAGAGGAAAGATTGTTTAGCTATGCTCAACTTCCTTAGAGTATTAGTTTGGCTCATTTAAAGCTAACAAATCTACTCAGTACATTCACAGTGAACGTTCTGAAATAATTTGAATGAAAACTCAGGACCTGAGCTACACATGTAACGAAAACATCCAGGAGTTTTTATGAGGAGGAGTACATTTCAATATACCAACTAGTGAATTTGGAAAAATCTTAAAAAAAGAGACCAGCATCTCAAATCAAGTTGATACTACAATTTACCCTACTTATGAGGTAAAGTTTCACATCTTCAACAAGTAAACCACAGATGAATCGATGTTCTTGATCCACCCTGTGATTATAGTCATACGTAAACTTATGGAAAATTTCGTGAAATGGCATAACCGATTTACTGATGAGTAGTAGGGGATTTCAACTTGGAGAGAAGTCCTAGTCGAGGGGTTATCTATTGGAGTTAACAGAACAGTTACTGTGCCTCCTTTCGAGACGATCAGGCAACCTGATCATTACTCACGAGCGAAAGGGGTTGAACGTTCACATATGATAATTCGGTCGTGCCTAACGTGAGTTCAGCGGTGCAGTGGTAAACACCGTTGCCTCATGAACAGCGTGTCCGTGGTTCTAGTCCCGGCACTGGCGAGGATGTGCACTACTGACGAGCTCTAATGAGAGGGAAACTCGAGTCTAGTGCTTCCTCTGTTCGAAAGGGGCCGACTAGATAGTCTATGGGAATGCGACAGCTGCGATAAATTGTGGGTGATGTTCAATCTATATAAACGATTTAGTTGAGAAGAAATTTGGATTCATTCTGTGAGCTCAAACTCTATAACAAGAAAGCTGAGTTTGTGTCGAAGTCGAATCCAAAAAGAAGAGTAAGACCAGACAGATGTAAATAATTGCTTGTTTTGGCATATAGTAAAATACGTTAAAATACATTTGGAAAGATTCGAATAAAGCAGATGAGTTGTGTCAAGTCAGCTTTTTGTTGAAAAATGTTTGTATATTGTGAAATGATGAGAAACAACAAAATGAATAAGTAATTTTTAAGAAAAACCACTAGTTGGTTATAGAGTCCTAAGGATTTACTAGAAGAACTTATACCTTTTGATAACAAAATTTGGGAAACAACTGGTGAACAGTTGGGAAACATGCACATTGTGAAAAATATACCTATTAAGTGATGTGGAACGTTGGATAAAAAAGGGAACATTTTCAGACTTTGATGCAAATACTAGTGGAATGAATTGGCCATGTCATGTTATCATTCTAAATAATTTCTAGTTATTTACCGGAAGAAGTTAAGATAACAAAATATTATCACATGTGTTAGAAAATACACTACGAAAATCTGACCGGAGTAATAATTCGGTTTGAAAGTTTGTTGTATAACACTACATCATTTGTATAGTTGATTACAAAAGTGTGATTATGAAATGGTATGGAAGTGAGAACAGGGAATAGATTGAACTCTGTAGAACACTAGAGCCACTAATAAGTGATAATGAGACATAATCACTAAATCTACTAAAATGACTGACTAAAAGGTAGTCGGTTGAAGAACCAACAATGTCGGCTACGTTGATAATGTAAGATGACATCTACTGGCTTAAATCATCGGCTACAGCACCGTAATCTAAATATGCATGCGAGCAGCTCTGGATATTTCACCGAATGATAACAGAATAGAACTACTCAGACTAGCGAAAGCATAGAGGATTGAACGTAGGCAATAATAAGCAGACTGATTAAAATCTGTGATGTTCACTTGAGCCTCCATTCAAGCAAGACTTAATTTTAGCGCTGTAGAGATGAGCACAGTAGAGTGAGACTTATCCACTCCTATTGAAGGGTTGGCATAATGTGTGCCGTTATTAAGTAGTCAGTAATCTTACCAGGTGTATAACTCAGCTGATGAAACATATAAAATGGTGTACACTCATTAGGAACTACTGCTGAGAAGTTGTCAGGTCCGACTGTTCTAACAGAAGGTCTCCATAAAGAAATGAATTCGTAACGGCGATAAACGAGAAGTCCATAGGAGATAAGAAGCATTCTTCATTCGAAATTCATGATAACTTTCTTAGTAGGGGAATTCAATCCATTCAGCCTATTCATTATTTTCCAACTATCGTGAAATCTTAGATGAGCTATTTGTTGATGGTCAACAGTGCATAATAATAACCAATTCTTCCCTGGCACGAATCGCTAAAAGCTCTCTGTGTATGCATCCTGTATGTAAGTGTATTGTATATCGAATAGGCGAATGCTTCAGTGATAAATCAGTCGCTTAAGTGAGGTCTGAAATCGTATTCGCCTAACCTCAAACACTATATCATATCAAAATTCACAACCAACTTCCAAGTTCGCATGCTATGCACGCCTGATTCATATCCTCGACCGACTTAATATAAACTTGATGAATTGAGATCTACGTATTGTGCCGATAGCTAGGGGATGACAATGGTGACGTTTTTCCGTTGGAAAGCGGCTGGTGTGGGCGTGGGCGGACAGCGGCATTAGACGGATCTGAACAGGTAAGTGCAAAATCCCACATTAAGATTTGACCTCACTCCACACAGCTTGACCTTGGTAGTAGACTGGGAACGTTAATAATTGAATGTGGTCAGTGTGTCGGCCGATCAGACGACTCAGTCGAGAAACTGCGTGTGTGCCCCCCACGTATAATATACACGTTTTACCACTCTGATGCAGGAAGATGTGGAAGTGTCTGTGTGGCCTCAAGGATGGACGCCCAAGGGTATCACAATTCGCCACACAATCTGACAAGGATCATATAAACAACAGCATACACACTGTGCCGAATGGGGGTCGAATGAAGGTGCACAATGTGTGCACGCATTTGTGTGCATGCGTGTGACTGTGAAAACTAGAATTCTGATCTGACAGATGACACAAATGCTCGAGACAGCAGAGAAGACCGATAAAGTTGGTGTAGCGTTCATTAAACCGGCAGGGCACTTTTGTTTACCTGACCACAAGGATGTGAATAAAAGGTGTAGGTCAGATGGTTCCGCCCCATCGGGGATATATGCTGGCACTGACGTTGTGAGTGTTGAGTGAGAGATCTCATGGCAGTTGTGATCTATCCTGACACATCCACATGTGATCATAGTGAAAGGGTCATATGGGACAAACGTTATACTCAATAGGTTACTGACTGCGATAGTGACCCGATGATTCTGTTCATATGCATATCTTTCCATTCCACAACCTCGTCTAAGGTTGCTTTTGCCCCCACGGAAGTGTAATTAACAATTTACAAAGAGTAGAATCAATGGGGGGCATGTCCGGAAGAATCAACCAGTTTGCATCGCGTTGACGGTGATGCACTATGATATATCAAACTGTTATGTGGATGTTCATGCCGTCACCAACCTGACGGGTGGATTCGTCTGACATCAACTGGTACAATGTTTCGGACTACCAGAGCCTGTGATCAGTTAACCGCCTGGATATCCAAATGCTTACCCCAATAGTCGTTCGTCGAATTCAATAAGGCACGATCTTACAAACGTTTTACTCAGGGTCTGCAACTTTCACTGCTTGTAGAAGAACGGTCAAGTTGCTCACATTAGTAGTCTGCTTGATGCGAGCTAACTGACGGTCAGAATAAAGGTGCATCCAGTAAATCTGATGATATCATCATTTCGAGGCTGTGAACCATAGTGCACACACAAATACATTTCAGATACTAGACCGTTGATTTATATTCAAACACCCTTTTTACAACGGATATGGGTGATAAACAGTAGATTTCTGTGTCCAAAGAATTTACCAGAATATTACCTGGCTTTGTCTTAAGCGTGCTACTATGAGTCACCAATGCTATCCCACACTAACGAAGGAATGAATAGGTTTCATTCGATTCGTTCTATTCCATACGCTCCACAATTGTCTTGGTTTTCCATCAGATAGTTAGAATGAAATCAAAGTTACCTGAGGTAAAGTTAGTGTTAACTTACACAAAGAATCCAGGGACGCAGAACAATAATCCCTTGTAGTTACTTTCAAACAGTGAACGACAAACCACATTGGGCGTTATTTTATCTATGCGCTTTTGTGACCAAAGTCATTGTGGGTCATACGGTTCGTAATCTGTACGTGATTCCATGATATGCATCACCATGTATGCATGGTGAGCATTTCCGGATTTAGTGATACGTCAAGAAATAGAGTTCGATTAAAAACCACTCATAGATTGTTCGACTAGGATGTTAAACTAGCAAGAATCAACCGATGGCTATAGCCTAAAAACGCATCGCGTATCGTATGCGGTTAACTTCCTCAGTTAGCATTATTTCATACAGCGGAAACTTTCAGTTGACGTGATACGAAAGCAATAATCTACGGTTTTTATAAGATACCCACACTTGGTACATTCGGTTCTGTAACGTAGATACATAACTACACTGACAGCAACCACCTTGCTTGGTTATCATTCTTAGCTTAAGCAACGCCTGCACATAAATACTCAATTTCAGTGACACTGAAATAACAGTGTGTACGACCAACGCAGCTTCGATTGAATGAAATTCGGACAGGCACATCAGTCATTGTCTTGTCTTTACCCAGCTTAGTGAGTGCTATTAGGAGCCACTAGACGAAAAAAGGTTTAACGGGAAAATGATGAACTAATCAACGACACACTTGAAGTGATTCAAGGACCCATCCCAATGAAACTACCGATTCGTTCTGTTGAGGATTAAGTCGTCGCCCCAAGGTTTCTCCTATGAATGCCAACATTTGAATAATGTATGATGGTAGCATTACAGTTATAATTAACTAAAGTTAAAACATTAGTTAAATTAGCTCCAATCGGATATGGCCATCGAAGTGTCATGTCCACAAACATAGGTGCTCATTTTTGTCAACGTCAGGAAGGAAAATTATCTATATTTCTGGTGGGCAAATGAACACGGCAAAACGCAATCTTTGATCGGAGAAACGGACACTGTAGTGGTGACAAGACGAAGAAGTGATCCGCTTAGTTCGTCATCTACTTATAGACTAATAGGCGTAAACAGTTGGCCGCCAATTATAAAGGCTACTATATTGTAACAACTTTAGTTAAGTATAAAGTCGACCTTCGACTAAACTTCTAGACAAGCGCACTACAGACTGATGTGTAATTTTAACAGTACATATTGCATACACTGACCTGATTGCAAGAACCCTATTAAAATCGTGTTCTCCACTGCTATGTTCGTCAAGTGCGTTCACCATCGCCTCTTTGCTATCATATCTGTGAAAGTAAATAGAACAGGCTATATGCATTTCGGTCCCTTCAGTTACGTTGTGGTTTGATTCGGCCAAGATACAAGTTCGGATTTGTCTGACTGCATATGAATTCATCTTATCTTTCCACAAGTTGGTTGCAAATAGGAACCCCCAACGAAATCAAGTGAAAAAGTGGGCGTGGTGGGTCAAAAGAGATGTACCCGTCTAGTTAAAGGGAACAAGCTTCACACACAGCTCAATTCCTTACTGGCAAACATAGTCCCATTTGAGCTGTTGATCCACAAGAATATTACATAAGTTCAATCTGATTACTTCTGTACAAACTGTGCAACTGAACCCCTTGTCTTAGTTTAATACATATAGGTCAATGCGATAGTGGATAGGGGGGGACATAGGTCAGAGGTTGACAAGTCAACCCAAGTCATGTAGACCAGAAATTCATTTGGCGATGGTAATCCGAAACAGTCGTCGAAGGAAATTGACTGATAATTCAGCTGCATCCTACAGGCGTACAACCATCAACCTATTTGGCAGTCACGTGATTTATTCTTTTTGCCCACTTAGTGTCTCGAGGAATTGTTCTCTTCGAGTACTGAACTTATACAGATAAACCGGACGCACGACCCCGGAGACAGTTTGTTTGTCATTGAAATCTGCTATAACTGTCCGTTTTTACCGATCTGCGGGACCTCCATGCATAAGATGTTTATGTATGCCAATGTATTCCTGTTAATGGGTAGTACGACTGATAATCGACCAAACACTTTCGCTCGCGTCCAGTTCATTTTGCAGCTGGGACTGAGCGGATTAAATCGGTGTGTGTAGGTCACGTATGTCGTTGTTGTATGTGTGCACACAGATTGCTAAAGCAATGTATATACTGTACTATACTTGCTGTGTAGTGTAAGTGCGATGGCGTGTTCTCGAATCGATCGTCAGCAAGCGTACATAGAACCCTCTGACGTCAGTGCAACGAAACTGGTGAAACGGAGTGAGCAGTGGATGGACATAGGATTGGCATAGCTGACCTGGCACAAAGGTATAGATGCAACACGTGCTTACTCGCTTGTGACTACAGTGCACATTGATCGTAGCCCATAGGTTTAGTCTAGGCCCATTATATTCTTTGGGTGTACAAATGAGTGACAACCGACAAACAACTAATTTCGAAGACAGTAAGTTTCACGTTCACGTTGATCGGAGATTCTGAATACATAAAATGGGGTGACTAAAAAACAGATCGGAATGTTAACTTTCATAGGCGAACTTTATCGGAAAACGAGCGTTAAGTTAGCTTTAGGAGGTTATATATATATATATATATATATATATATATATATATATATATATATATA
>JTDE01000200.1:146477-187156 GCA_014338405.1 Paragonimus skrjabini miyazakii | reverse complement strand
TTATATATATATATATATATATATATATATATATATACATATATGTAGAAATATTGTGAGTAGACATGATAAGTTCGCCAATCTTGATAAGAGTAAAGTACACTTTCTGTACTTCATAATGTTCGGATAGCACGTGCTTATATTCACTTTGTTATTCTAGTTGTCACTGTAAGATCTCTCTGGGGGCTTTCTCTGGTATTACACTATACCCGACAAGTGGTCCAAACTGATCGGATGCTGGTAACGGAGATACCACATAGGAAGCCTTACTTTTCTTGGTAACCTATCATGATCAGCCTCTTAAACTAGTAAGATTAAGGAACACTTGCAACATATGGAGTAATTTTTTTGTTCAGAAAAAATGGACACGTACAGTCTATATCACATTTATCTGTTTTGTTACGTAAGAATGTTTTGGTTATTGTGTTTAAATCGTGCTCGTTGATTAAACTCAGTTGAGTGACTTGCCATTATAATCTACCCGGTTGGTTGTACGACATTTCCGTTTCCATTACCCATCTGAATGTACTCGGAAACTGACGTAGAGTCAATGGAAAATGGAAAACTTGTTATCCAGACATGAAAAAATGGAAGTAGATGATGAGTCATATCCAGTCAACTGATAGAAGGTAATCCTACGGAACATATCTAATCAAAAATAGTTTTGTTCTAATTTTCGAGAAAGACTAATAAACTTATCAAAATTGATATATTGAGAATCCGGTAGCTTTTTAATCGGGACTTAACCTAAAGAAAGGTTGTGTTTGGTTAAGAATTTTATCACCCAAACGGCTATGACTTATTGCTGGACTCATCCATGTATTAGATAGAGACATAAATGCATTAGTCAGTTTAACAAGTAATTGAATAATCACATTACGCAACGATTCACATTGTCAACGTGTTGCCAGAAAGCGACTGGTCAGACATTTCTGAGTCGCGGTAAACACACCACACGATAGAGATAAGATCAAATATATACATTATCGTTGAAACTGTAACAAACTTCGGGATAGAAAAATTCACAACTTGATTAAATATTGCTTATCTTTAACAAGTAACACAAGTATGACCTGAATATGCACTAGAACATGAACAAAACATAGTCCTACACTCAGGTGAATAATTACGGTTCGCTGGAGAAGTTGTAAACGATTCCGGATAATGATAGAAAAACCACATAGTCTTCATCAGTGTACTGTAACAAATGGTGTTGAGGAAAGAAATGGAGGTGATAAAGAACTTGTTTCAGAAAACACTGTATCGTCGTTAATTGAACACAAATGGTCAAGTTCAAAACCGAAGATACCCATCATAAGTAACACTTTCAATGGTTTAGTAACTAACCAGAAACCTAACATTTCTAATTACCTGGTAGATTTTTGCTCAGAGAATTATAAACAAGTAGGCAGACAAGTAAACAACAGTACACTCACCGGGAATAATGGGTTTGTATCCGGTTTTAACGGACAGTTAGACATCGAAGAGTTTTGTGCCAGATAATCTCCGGATTCTCCTACCTTTGGATGTTTTGGTCGACGACCGGATCCGGGTGGGCGGCCACGTTGTCCAATCGGGCTTCTTGACATACGTGTATTGGACGGCATTGTTCCACGTTGGACATCAATTGACTCACTGTCTCCTGTGTCCAGCATTCCATTCACGGAAATCGGTCCATGATTAGTTACTCCGCCTTTTGCCCGAGTGTGACGACGTTGCAGTTCTTCTTGTTCGGCAATATCACCATGACGACTTTTCAAATGGTTTAGCATTGTCGTAGTGGTTCCTGATGCGTTGAATGCTAACTGGCTGTCACATAGGACACACTGAGTTCGACTGCGGTCTGGGCCACCGGAAGCCATTTCCGGATGTTGGAAATATTTCCAAACGAATGATTTTTTCGCGCATGTTTTTGAGGTTGCTCCCAATGCGGTTGATTTGCCCGTCTTCGGCAACTGTTCAGTACGTAAGCCAGATGACGGTCTGTGCACCGATTTTGCATTTAGTTTGGTCATAGTGAATGCACCTTGCCCGGGAAAACAATCGAAATTCACCGATTCCCCTACTAACGGAGAGATCTTTTCCTTCATCTCTTCGGTCTCTTTAGAATCGCCATTCATCTTTGCAGTGGGTGCTTCCGCATCGTGCACTTCGGACTTATAGTACCGAAATCCACTAGAAGAATTTGATTCCATGTCTCCGTCTTCATAGTCTTCCTCTTCCTCTTCCACTTCCATGCCACCCGGTGTACCACATGAGTCCTCGCCTCCTACTATTCTGGTCCTCACTCCAGGTAGACTTTTGTCCGAATCTAAAAGTACATCATCTTTGATTCGGAAATCGCCCAATTCGGGCGATTTACACGGTTGTGTTGTGGGTGACGTAGGCAGGGCTGATTGCGATAAAATTTGCGGTTCCATCATTTTGAAGTATGTGAACCGGCCAGTCTGCTTTCACCGTTTCTTAATGAATAAGCGCGGGTTCGACGCCCCGTGTCACTTCAGACTAGTTCGGTTTTCAACTGGCACACCAAGAGGGTGTGGACTTATATTACACAAATACCACCCCAGGGGTGGTGTGTTGCGGTGGCAGCGGCAGCGAAAACAGCGTCGTCCTTTGACGACCTCCCTCAACAAACGTGTGCGAGTGGCTATCCAAAAGCCGCGGTCGTATTCTGTCTTTCTCACATTCTCTCGTCGTGTTCGGTACGCATGTGCGTACACCCGTGTGTATGCCCGTGTGTTTGTACATGCGTGTGTATTAGTGCGTATTGAAAGACAGAGAAAGTACGAGTTTACTTTATATCCACCCACCACCGCGCTTGTGTTCTGTCTGCCCCCGTGCTCGCACCTGTCTCGAACTATTGACGAATCGGATTGGAGTGTATGACCCGTGACCGAAATGCTACTTTGGCCGAGTGTATGATTGGCAAACTGAGCATGTGCGGCAGGCCCACAGATGAAGGTTTGAGCGATGAGGCAGGGGACACACGGGCGAATAAGTTCACTTGGGTCGAGCACACATACACACACACACACACACACATACTCACTTGAGAGCTGCCCGATCAACACCCCACACACTGCAGTTGCTGCAGCCACAGCAGCCGCACATGGTGTATAGAGATCGATTCTAGACTGGTAGCACGCACATCGAGGCCGACATGCGTAAAACGACCCCCACATTGCAACTGACAATTTCATTGGTAAAACACGTTTGGAGTTCATTTGTTTGATTGGTCCAACGCCTGTAAAACCTCGAATTGATTGGCTCACCCACTGCCAAGCCTCTGTCATTTGTGACCGCTTGTCAGCGTATGCACCAAAGGGCGTGGCGATTCCAGCGACTGCGGGTGTGTATGTTGCTCAGCGTTCACGCATGGGTTAAACCAAATCGGACGAACTGTAGTCAGGCCAGGGCGAACCACGATGGGAACTTCTTTTACATCCGAGCTATCCCATGGGGTCTGGTAATCTACGAAAAAAGTGGCTGACTGCAATTTGTTCAGACATCCGGAAAGGCGTTGCTCACTGCACTACCCAAAGAAATAAACTTAGGTAAGCCGAATGGATGGTGACAGTAGCTTTTTGGCCAGTTCTGAAAACCAGGTGATCGGAAAAGGTAACTGGTGTCGTTGTTTCGTCGCCAATACTTTCCAGACTGCATACAACCCCAAGCGAACGCACAGACTTCGACACAGGAAGATGTAACTCAGTCTGCGAATTACCAGATTAACGTTCTTATCAATTAAATTCATTGATTAAGCGACCAGCAATTTCTTTACTTAGAAAGAAAGCAGATAGGGTAGTGTTGAATGTGTATAATATACCTGAACGGTTGACCAGCACCGGTTTTAAGGCCATCATGTAGTCGTAGTTGACAACTCATTAGTTTTCATTCGTGTCAATTATCACAGTATGATCAGCTCAGGGTGAAGATGTTTAGTCGCCACATTCTTGAAATCTTCCCGTGCACCGTTAAACTGTTTTAGTGATTGATTATCCTCTACAACACACTAACGTCTTCATCTAGAAATCATGTTGTTCTGTTTATTAATCTGTTCCGTACTTGGTGTTCGTAATTCACGAACGGCCTGTTCAACGGTGGAAAGAGACTGAAGCTAGCACGACCGACTTATTGTTGAAGGCCATGTATGATACATAGTGCTGAACTGAAATCAAACAGCAAAGGGTGGGATCACCCAATCAATGTAGACCACTCATGAAAAGTGCATAAAGATATTCTTTCATCAGCTGCACTCTAAAGTACATTAGCAATTTCCAAGATGTCTTCTCTTGAACGCTCTTGATTATTCAACATAAGCCAACAAATCTGTCGCCGTTTCGCTTGGCGTGACATCACACCTCAAACTCCTCTCAAGGGTTGGATGAAAAAGAAACAACGCAATCAGTATGAAGTTGTCTTCAGAACAGTCTGTTTTATTCTTACTTACTAACTTCCAGTTTATCCAATCTCGATTAAGTATACTGGATCACGTGATGCTTGCCGTTGTTAATGTGCTTCTCAACATGTTCCTCCTCTAAGTCAGCTAGCACGTCTTCAAAATGACAATCTCAGTAGCGTCTGCAGTTATGTAGTCTTGGAAAGTATTCATTCATATTGATTCGACGTATAGGATTATGGTCAGACGATGAAGTGGACCAAGAAAAGCAATAAGTAGTCTAAAACACCGTGAACGCCTCGACAAAAATGTATTGGGAGATATTATTATTTTGAAATATCCAACCAGAATAGCTGGAATATATTAGGAATAAGTGACTTTGCAACAAGTCAGTTTAATTCGAACTATGGACAAAATGAAAAGGAAAGACTAACACACGCCTTACGGTTGGGTATTTAGTGGCCTACACGTGGACCAAATCACCAACACACTGTATTGCAGAAGTGATCAGAACGTCATTGAATAGCTCGCCCTACAAGGGCAGTGTTCTATCGAACTTAGTGGGGTGAAGTCGTGATTCAACAGTCCGTTATCCCAACTCTAACTGATGACCCAATGGTTTCTTACATTTGATCAGTCAGTACGATCTGATCATTGGCTGGATAAATCGGTTACAATCAGTCAACCCCGTTTAATTAATCTTTACTAACAGTTTTCTTTCCTCATTTCAGGTAAGCTGGCATGCAGCCAGTGTGCGTTTGGAAGTATCGCGTTTGCACAGCGAGATCCAGACCCTGTACAGACCCCATTTAGACTCCGTACAATTATTTTCGAATCCCGTGTTGTCTGGACCTACTGAACCTATGTAGCATGTAACCAGAAGAGCCGGGATTGTATCCAAAAGTATATTACGCAACAAGCAGCAATAGTTTAAACGTAAGTGTCATCCTTGCTCGTCTGAATGTCCGTTGAATCAGGGTCTTCGCGCACAACGTTGACCTAATGGTCTCTCCAATTTCAATCAGTGCGCGCTTATTGGTTTTGATTGCGCGTTACACCTCAGTGTTAATCTGAGCGAGATAAGTACGCCGAACACTACAACGATCTATGCTCTGAAAATGCAGTTAGCGTCATGTTAATATCAACTAGCTAAGTATAGCGTTTCAATTCCAAAAATGACTCTACTGATTTGTGATCCGGCGTTTGGTAGGTCGGAATTGAACAGCAGATCCCTTACTCAGCCGTGGTTTCCAACAAACACTTGTCGAACAGAAACATTAAACTCGACTCTCGCTCTTGTCAGATTTCTTCAGCAATGCACGTCTTCGCCGCTAATTGGATTTGAACTCCGCGGCATCCATCGAAGGTTTCACCATATCAGCTGCTTCAAAATCTTTCTCCTCCTCTTCGTGGGCCCTCAGTTGGAATCGGCCCGACAGTGATTATGTCTTCTTCCGAGGCCATCAAGCAACTTAACCGATGCTCGTGAGAGTACGTGACTGAGTGTCTGCAATGATCAAAGCCAACAAAGTAGTCTCAAGAGAACTTGGATCGGAATTCCAATCCCGGTCGTGGTAAAGACGTGCAATGCAGCAGCGAAAATCGAACCTAATGTTTCCTTTGGACAAAGAGATTACAAGAAAACCTATGTGAATATGAAGGCTGTGAGTGAGTTCCAATCACAACCTATTTGATTAGACCACTTCTGTATAAGAATCAAGGTTGTAAGTCCTGAAAATATTTATTATTGATGAGTTGATGACCTATACGAAACATATTTTTGAGGGACTCGCAGCTGATAATGTCACCTAAAGGCGTTCACGTATTAAAGAATGTAGTTAGCCAAACATGGTACGGCATGCTGTTTGTCATTGTTACGAATCTATTCAACCTCTAGATTTTTCCTCATTGAGTCTCTGGCAAACCTGTCACATTACCTACTACTAAACTTAAACTCGCTTATCAATATTTTCTGGCTGTTGCGTATGAACTCTGTTGACGTGGTGGATATACTGTAACGGGAATTGCATAGCAGCTATTCAGACTGACCAACGCCAGACCAGTCAGTAAAATCTCAATTCAAACAGAAGCACTTTCATTTAAGTCATGTTTTTACTTAATGGAAATCTCAGACCGGCAATGTGAAGACTGAGTGGTGGACCGCGAAATTGTGGTGAATCGGTATAACGGATCGATCGCACGTGCTCATTCGTGCACTGTAACTGTAGGTGGGTAGTATACAGTTATGTATTAATACAATGTCGAAAGGTGAAGAAGAAACCGGCTTAGTTAATAGGCGTTTGTGTCACTGAAAATGATATGAGCCACATTGTGTGTGATCACAATCGGTTTGCAGTGAGAAGAAACAATGTTAATTAATGCGGTTTATTTTTCCATCACTGACTTGGCAAAGCGCAGTTGGTCATCTGTTCAGGTCAGTAAGTCACTGTAGGCTGGAAGCAAAGTTGTGTTTATAAAGTGCCTTCAGTTGGTAGACCACGAGCAATCTGTTCGTCCGTGTTGGTAGTCGGTCGATTGGATCACGGCTATTACGTGGCAACCTAAATGAATTTTGTTTAGCCTTCGGTTACGTATCCTTAATCAGTTGTACACAAACGAAGAAATTCTAGCCGAGAGTTCAGGTTTGATAGTGGGGCTGATGAAACATCAAAACTATTGATGGATTTCAAGTTAAACTTCACTCGTATATGCTCACAGTCATCGCATTTAGATGAACTGTCCAGCCAGCCTGGCAGGTTGAGTGAGATTGGGGATTTCGGATTGTCTCGGAAATCCTTATCGCGGGGTTATCGATTGGAGTTAACATACATTAACTGTCTCTCCGATCGAGACGATCGAACAACCTGATCGTCACTCACAAACGAAAGTCGTTGAGTGTCTAGGTGCGATAACTCGGTCGTGCCTAATATGAGATGAATGGCACGTTGACCAACATGGTTGCCTCATGAAAGCTTGGTCACAGTTCTAGTCCCGGCCATGGCAAATGTATGCACTACTGACGAGCTCTAACGAGAACGAAACTCGAGTCTAGTGTATTTTTAAATAGGTTGGTTGGACAATGTATCTGAATGCGAGGACTGTGGTCAAATGTGAGTGATGTTCAGCTTGAAATCAGCTAACGCCCTGACTACTCGTCAGTAAACGATTGAAAGATTCAACGACTACACTAAGTGATTAAGATGAGCTATCGTGGTCTTATAGATTGTGTGCATTTAACACATAGTGACCACATGAAGTGGCAAACTTGCTACAGTTCGAGCAGAAAAAATGGCAGTGTGTAGGGTAAAGAAGGAGAAGGAAGTAGAGGGAGAAAGGAGAATGTACACCATTACATACACATTCCCAACGCGCGACCGCTGACTTCTATTCGTTGCCATATCAGACCGTGTCCTCAATCAGATGGGCTCATTTTCCTTCGGACCCCAACCAGGAATCTGGGAATACCCTACTAAATCAAGCTAAAGTGCGAGCAGCTTGATATGCCGAACCCTAATCATACACTGACCACTAAGCTGCCGCTTCTAGCCTAACCCACCACTCGCAAACAAGGTACGGTGTGGCAGACGGTCAATTGACATTCATAAGATATGGCTAGGTCAAAAAAGCCTGTGAGGGGAGATCACTATGCTCAGTGGTCAACAGAGTCTATCCGTTTCGAAGACACGCCAGCAAAATTCGTAACTGCTGTCACAGTATTTCCACCACAGACCGCTAACGTTTCAGAGGCCCCGATGATTGAAAATGGACACTTTGTGGATATTCGCAGCGCGAATGGACAAGGTTTCGGACCCGTACAATAGGATCGCGCCTGCGGTGACGTTGTACACTCTGTCCTCCACAGAACGACTGAGATCGTGCTCACTCCTCAGATGGCGTAGGCTGGCAAACGCCATAAGAGCCTTTGTAATGCGCTTTATGATCTCACCAGACATTCCATGAACGCTTAAACAGCTACCGGGGTATACAGATCTCTCAGCTACTTCCAACTGCTCACCACCAGTAGCGAGTGCAGGCGTGGAGTCCAGTCACTCTTGAAACAACATCTTGAACTTAACAGGCACAGAAGTCATACCAAACTGACAAACTGAAACCACTAATCAGTCTAAGATGTTCTGGCCCCCTTGTAAGCGCTCTCAGATTAGGGTGATGTCATCTACATACTCTAGGTCTCGAAATCGAGTGCATGGGAGCAAGTCCGCACAATCATATTCGTAGTCTGTAGGGATACACTCTTAGATGTAGTCTACTGGAGGCTGGACAATTTGTCGCACCCTATTTTGGATGCCGAAAGTGGCCGATACGCTACCTAACCCTGTCTGGGGTCTGATGGTAGATTGTTTCCAGGATGTTCTCACACTTCTCAGACACATCCCTTCTCAACAAACAGTCCCAGAGTAAAACTCTGTCAACACAATCAAAGACCTGTCTGATGTCCAAAAAGATAGCGAATATCGGCTTTCTACAAGAACGGCGGCGATCAAACATCTGGCGGAATGTGAAGGTGTGACTAGTACAGCTACTGCCGCGGAGAACCCCAGCTTACTCCCAAAGAACATGCTGTTCACGCGTATTGGTAAGTCTACGAAGTATAATGACTGCAAGCAACTTCGATGCAATAAGAATCAAACTAATCACTTTGTGACTTCCACACCAAGTACATGAACCTTTCTTAGAATGGAGATTATGATAACCAAACCCCAGACATTTGGAACGATTCCAATGATCCAGAGTTTTTTGGAACGGTGCGATCTGCGTCTGTCTAAGGGCTTGACTTCCTTCTATAAGAGGAGAAGGAGGGAGTTCGTCCAGGCAGTAAGCCTTGTAGCGTTTCAGGAGCGTGGTCTCAAGTGAGACTCTTGTTTACGAGGGTAGAGAAACATTAACAGCCAATGAGCAAGATGAGATTCTGAAAGTATAGTCACTGACAAGGGTGGCCAGTTGTACTGTTGTTGGAAGTACTCAGGCCGACGTTCGAAGCGTCATTGCAGGTGTAGGAGACTAACCGTAAACAAAGGTACGAGAGGCTTCACAGGGAGCCTTTGGTTCGGAAGAAACCTAACAAACAAGGCGGCGGGGCGAAGCACAGACTTCGCAGTTCACTGGGGATCTGTGAGCAATATTGGTTGGGCTCATGCCCCCTTCGGATAAAATCTAACCATCTGCGGCGCCCAGTGCACCCTGAAGGAGGTTGCTATGAAAGCAGCACAACAGTTCGGGGATTCACTAAGAAAGGCGGATTTGGCGTGGTAAATCGGTGCAGCCAGGAAGTCCAAAGCCAACAAGGCTGTTGCGACACTTGCTTCCTGTTGCTGGGGACAGGTGACCAAAGTGGTTCATAATCCCTTCAAACGGGATCCAGTCACTCAATGAACCGCCACACCCCACGTACCAGTTGGAGCCGACAATCACCTAGGTGATTCGTGCGTCTTCCTCGGGGTTTGTCCATAGTTGGGTGAGACTAGATATGTCTGTACGTCACACTGTCAATACGCCAGACGACCGGCACGCTGTTCGTGAGCCCATGTACCACCCTGGGGAAACTGAAACCCATTTGTGTCGGGGTAACATACGCCATGCCGTATTACCTTCGAGGAGCTCATATAGTATTTCATAAGAGGACCGGCTACCAACTGTGAATCTGTCACGCCCTGGTAGTACTACTGCTAATTGTCCGCGACTGCCTATTCGCCAGAAGAACCCCGTTTATTTCGTAGTTAGCTGTCACATGGAAGGCCGTTCCTTGAGGGCAGTAAGCTAGTCTACCCGATAACCCAGGTACTGGGAAGATCAAAAGATGGATTACCTGACTGATCCTCCATTATTCGTATCCACTTGAGTTACCAAAGCTATCATTGTTCATACATGTAGCAGTTGAGAACAGTAAACATAAAAATAGGGACGAAAAGATGAGCATCAACACATCTGTTCTTCAAAAGGAAACCTCTCTGTAACACATCTGCATGTATGTAGTTAAGAAATGGGTTTAACAAATGTTCCTTTTCATGTATTCAAGACAGGCTATCTATTGATGGACGCAACCATAAAAAACTGTAAGTCATCGTTGTTAGATTCTATATATTATGTATAGTAAATAATGCATATAGTGAATGTAGTGTACGTAATGTGTGCAGTAAATACAAATCATAATATGCTACGCTATATTACACATCGTGATCTTCTTTTGCAAATATTTTTGTAGTCTAATTGTCTTTAGTCAAGCTGGACTTTTCAAAACTGTGCATCAATTTTTCGACTGGTTGATAAACTTTTGTTTAGGAAGCAAGTAACTGAGCGATCCAGCTATCAATCCCAACAATGAGGTTAATAGACATACTTATCGTAAATTGGATGTTTATTCGGACTACTAGATTTCAGATCAAGCTGTGGTTTTCAAAACTGAAAAACAGCCCACCACTAAGGTTGAGTTATTTTGATCAGAATGAAATAATTTATCCAAATGTAATCTGGGTCAAGCAAGATGTGCGGGCACAAGTTAACTGACATACAAATCAATATGCTGCAGACTAACAAGCGGGTTATCAGATTCCTAAGCCTAAAATATGGATGTCCACCAAGGTAACATAGAATACGTGCAGTTCGTTCACGGGATAAAGTCTGATTCAGTCTAAGATAATGACTTGTTTGACACGTAACCAGGTCGTTGGCATGATATACTGCCGGGACATTCATACTGACAGGGGAGAGCGACTGAGAAGTACGGACAGGTTACACTGTAACTGATGTAGTGTTTGTTGTTCGTCAAACCTGTGAGAAGTAAAACGAACGAGCTCATCCGTTTTAAGTCCTCTGCATGGGTTTCAGTAGCGCATCTGATCTTGTAAGACGTGTACAATATCTCGTAGATTTCGTTAAGCTTGTAAACTCAATAATTTGATAAAAATGTTGAAGATGGATATAAAAACAAAGACAATTGTGTGGATCGATTTCCGAGGAATTTGGTATTGTCATTGACGCGAAGCAGGAATGTGTAGTAGCCCAAATCTTAATCGGTTTACTTGATGGTAATATTAACGTTTACCCTTCGGGGCTCAGAGAGTGGTGTTCAGAAGGAATACTGCACGGATGGCTACATGCCGACTATTTGATGTTTCAGCGCTCATCACCTACAGTTCGATCGTCCGTAGTCTAGGGTAGGCAGATATCACTGTTTCGTTGGCACACAATGAACAGTTGCGGTGAATGGCTACAGAATGATTCTCACAATCGTAGCGATTACTTGGGGAAGGAATTTCAACATGATTAATCGTTTTTCTTGCTCTAATTTATCTCTGAACGGTGTTGCCACAGTCATACCTAAGATCCGCGTCACTGACGAGTTTCTGGACGTCTGAACAGCTTTTGTCACTTGAATAGCAATTGGTTGATAGATTTGTTTACGAACCGTAAAGTGCGAGTTCTTGTGGCCAAGGCTGAAACCACTTCCGGATGTCTTGAGGGTTGAGCCTGAAGGAACCACAGTCGGAAGACCACCTTATGGCCGGTTGTTGTACGACAACGAAACTCTGACAATCTTTCAATAAAAGATGCGGTTTCTAGGTCACTTTCATCTCTGATGTATATGGCATATCCTGGGCATCCGGTGACTGAACATGGTCCTGACTACCAATGCAATTTACAGAGGAAGCGTGAACAGACGTAAGCGCAAGCTGGTGTTCAGCCGACTTCATTGGTTTAGACAACTACATCGGATGACCAAGGAGTGGATTATCTGAAAACTAAAAACAGATACGTAAAACCCTGACCGATAGAAACTGAAATACCAAGATGCTAATCAAACAAGCACTTCACGCTTGAGGTTGATAGACCATCAAGACCCACATCAAATCATCAACGAGAGGATGAAGGTTGTTTTAAGCACAAATAAGTTAACTTGATCACATATTTAGAATTTTTATCAAATTCGGGCTACCGCCTCTTTAGTAAACTGTTCATTTGACTTTCAGAAAAGCGTGTCGTGAATGTTTGCTACCTCATTTTTTCCGAATTTTTGGATGTACTGTAAACAAAATGTTCTTTTCGGTCTTTCGGCTGGAACTTAAATCTGTTTATATCCCTAATTCCACAAAAGATTAGTTACTGCTTACTCTTGCAATTTAATGCTCCCCCACAGGTCACGTCATAACTTTCTACTCGTTTCACATTCACAATCTTTGTGTTGCCTTGCTAGTTAATATTTTCTCATTGCACACGTTGTCATTTTATAGTTTTTGAGATTTCACCTTCATCTGGCTAGCCGGTTTGGGCCAGTTGGACTACAAAGGCATCTTTTCACACATCTCCAATCTCATTCGATTGAGTTTACACTGGATACAGTTTATGTAGATGGAGCTACAAGTGAGATGGCACAATCCACGTGTGGTATTAGATATGCACAAGTGATTTTTGGTTTATGGCGCTGTGCAATGTAGGCCGGTAAGGGATTTCATCAACCATGTACCGAGGTAACACGACAGTCTCCTATGAGTGTGTGCGTACGTGTGTGATTGCTATCATTCAAAAAACTCTTTTCAAGATCAGCATAATGGACTGTCCCTCTACTCAGTTCCCAGTGCTTAAAACAATAAGTCAAACACATGTGTGTAGAATTGTAAGCGTTTCACTGCTACCTAAATGAATAGTCAATCAGCGGTGGTGTTTACCGCACACAACAGGTGAATGGAAGTCAAGACTTGTGGCTGATCAGAACAGAGACTAGTTTGACCACAACCCGGCTGACACTTCACAGGTCAATCAACAACCTAATTAATATGTTCGGTCAAAATGAGGTGCGGTCTCGAACACGCCCTTGCGGTCGAGAATGGTAAAATGAGATTGAGGTCAGTTGACCAGAACCATTAAAGTAAACCAATTCAATTTTTAATACCAGGTCATACACCAATCATTGTGATTATTAGTTTATGAAAGACTGCATATACAATTCTCAATCGCCTGTCAAAGAGGTCAGGTGAGCCGTTCTGATGTGCTTTTTGCCGATGAGTCTCAAGTTTTGATGTGCAGCCGCTCAAATGTTTACTACATGAAGTGGTCATTTGGGAAAATCAATAAATGACCCCAACAGTATGATATTGTATGCTATGGTAACCATGCTGACAGAATGAGCAGCCTGTCCAGCTCACTATATGAATTAAACAACCCATTGCTCTTTCTTGTTATCATACAGACCACACGACTGTTTTATTACCTGACTAGAATTATCATGTAGAAATGGCAGTGACTGACATCGTTACTTGTTCGGGAACCCTTTAATAAACGGGTGAATGTGGTGGTCACACGCGAATCTCCTCCTCTCATTAGCTCATCCTGTTGGCGTAGGATATGATCATTTTAACAGGTTTGCATAATACTTACTGTTCACACACCAGTAACAACCACTTTCGTCCATTCTTATTCGGACTGTAGTCTGAACTGTCGATCTATGTGCCATAAGACGAATAACAAAGCTGGCGGGCTACTGTTCCATAGTACATCGCTGGAAATGCGAGCGGTCACGCCAAGCGTGTCACCTTGATCGTATTCTTTCTAATCAAATGGACGTGGCTTAAGAGTTTATACTGAGGGTAGATAAGTGAGACGATGTTCTTGTGTATTCTTGTCGGTCATCATCAAATATAGCAATATATATGTAACTGAAACTGAGGTTTACCTCGTTCGCATTCATAAGAGGCATCAAGCCCTGGCCTTGAAATAATAGGTAGGCAAATAAGAGCATAACTTCTTGAAAAACAACATTTTAATCCACACGAAAACAGCACCTTGTCAACTAATAGCTCAATCATCTGTGAGAGCAGGGCGACGTTTAAAAACAACCTTCCTTTCTTCTGTCTCACAGACAACTTAAAAAGTGTTGATTTGGTGGGTCCCGTCTTAGGGAGTGGGACAGGTGAGTAGCTGAGTCTAAATATGAAATTTCCGAGCTCTCTGTTTGACATCGTACCCTAGCTGGTAGAGTATTTCCAGCGTTTGGGTATGCTATTTCTTTTGCTGGCTCGAATATGGCCGAAGCCCCGATTGTTCACAGTTCGTTTCCCTCTAAATTAACTAATCTGTCGGACTAATTATCGATAAGTAGTTTGACAGATTTGATAACTTAGAAGAGACCCAATTGCGAAAAATCTGGACTTCGGCTGGATTCCTAGTTCAGCTGGCAGGGCATTTGCCGCGTTTGGGCATGTTGTTTCTGTCACTGGTTCGAATCCAGCCCAAGTCCAGATTTTTCGCAATTGGGTCTTTTCTAAAACTACTTATCAATAGAACGAAGTCAGGACGAATGTTATTAGGCCCAGTTAACTGTCATCTTCCGTTACATCCGTAACTTATGGCTGTGTGATTAACCCGGGTCTCTGCTCAGGAGACGAATTCTGTTCACTGATAGTCCTTTCACTTTTCTATGCTGTTGTATAGTTTTATTTATGATAAAAACAGACAAAAACTTTTTGTAATTTGCAGGCTTATTTCTGGTACAGAGGTTCTACGAATGCTTACATTTTTCGAAGAATTCTATTCGTTTCACAGGGCAAGTAGTGAGTGCAGAGGTTCCTTAATTATTCAGTCAGAGGACTATCTGCGTTCCAGTTGCCCATCCCAGGCTAATTATCGCAGTATAGACAAGCACAATCCACTGTTACTCGACAGTATTTACTTAAACATGCGTTGCATACAGTAGGGCACGTAAATTACAAGTCATCGTTAACGTTTGCTTTATCCTAGATCTTGTACACACATTCCTGTGACTATATTATCTTCAACTGCTTACCTTGTTATTGACCGATTGTGGGATTTAGCTGGCATTCTGGGATCCTGGCACCTTGGAAGTTCTTATCTAATCCGTCTGTTATACCTACAGATGATAAACCACCTTCTCATTGAGTATTGTTTTCAGTCCTGTTGAACGCGTCAGTCTAACTACGTTTAACTGCTGTCCACTGGAGTTTTTTCGTTTCAGAGTCGTTCCATCTGTTATTGTGCTCACCTATCGAGTCGTTCATTTGAATGAGAAAATGTGACATCATTATTGACCAAGGGTACTCTGTTTATCACATCGGACTACACAGATATGATACAGATGAATGAAAAGCCTTGGTCCATTTGTTCTTTCAAGTGTTGAGGCGAGTGTACGCCAGTCCTATCTAGTAAGCTTCACAAGTGTTTACCATATCCATTATGGGACCTTAGTTTTGTGTGCTCACATGTGGGCTCAACTCTGTGATCAGTTGCAGTTAATGCTACGTTTCTTTAACTAAGGAGTTCAGAGTATTTAGTGATCTTTTTAAAATGTCTTTTTGATGGACGCTTTACGACGAAACTTTTCCATAAGATGTCGGTTAATTGATTACTTCTTTCCTTTTGATAAAACTTATCTGGATATGCTGGTCGCTTGCTAGGTGCAATGACCAACCAGTATATACTACGACATTACGCTACCAAGTCGACTGCCGAAAGTGAGGATCGGTTAGTCTTCACTGTCCAGCCGGTGAACTTCCGGTAAATTGTTAGTATGTACAGATGCATACATTCGATCAACCTTGTTCTTCATGCATTTACATACTCCACTGCTTACACTGAATGAATGGTGAATCCAGAAGACTCGACAGGATCACTACTTGAAGACCTGTGGGACATAACCAAACACATCGATTGGACTGAGGCGTACATCGTTGGACTGCCAGTTTGATAAGTCAAACTGCGATAACAGATAATTTTGTGCTAATCGGGCAATGTACATCATTTCTGCAATTATATCTGCCACAACCATTGTAGATTATTAACTATCGCGCCTCGGGCAAACGGGATAACTGATTGTGGAACGAGATGCACTCACTGAGTGACAAGGTTGATTGACGCTCAGGAAAGACTAACTAATGACAAAAACCGTAGTTGATGATGAATTCAATTCAACAACAGGGTGCATGACCTAGGTCACTTCGTTAGCAGCATAATGGAGCGGTTACTTGAGGTTGTGCCGAATAAGCCAAAGTTTCGAATCAAACTGTGTCTACATTTCTTGTGGATATACGATGAGTCCTAAACTGTCATCCGGTGAATAGGTAGTTTATTATTTTGACTGTATTCATGGGTTAGATTACAATCTAGATAAACTGACTAAAGTTTGGCAATGTTAACTTAACTTGAGCAAGTTGTAAACTGACAAGGGCTGTAGAAGTTTCGTCGAACAGATAACGGATAGCTGGACGACGTTAGCCATATGGTTGGTGGCAACCGTTTTTGGATTAGACTGTCACATTGATCTAAGCCCAACAATGTGTACGCATAAGTCATCCCAAGTGGTACCGTGCAAGCAACTTATGGTTTCATTCATACACACACACACACTTCATATGCAGTGTAAACTGAAGAAGGTGGAACCAAGAAATCTTTGGGGTGAAGATTTTTATAGTCCAGTCAGCCAATGCTGAGTAACTAGATGGTGCGTTGACGTAAAAGTGACATTCTTGCCTCTAGGAAATAGAAACTAGTGTTCATGGTAAGCTGTAAGTTAGAGGGAAGAACAGATATCGTGAATACAGAGCAAGAGCAGTTTTATGATAGGAATAAATATTACTGCGTTTACTACGGGATTAGGAAAACAAAATAAATCAGTAAATCATTCAACTATATTGATACATCAAACCTGAAGAAAAAGACGGGTAGCGGGCCACCGCGAAACAAATTTCTGAAAACGAGAACAAGTGGTTCAGAAAACGACAGTGGTCGTTGGCTGATTCGAATGAAACGTAGGCCGCTGAGTTAACTTGACTGTAGCGAACTCACTCTTATTAGTTTCGTTGGTGGTTTGTGATGGATTGGTGGATGAGTGTTGCACAATTCGTCTCAGCCCCAAATCGTCAAGTCACGACGAACTCTGAGTCCGTAGTCCCATTACGTACTGCTCGCTTGAATAAGTGGTCGTACAGCTGTCGCTCATTGAACTTTTTGATGCCCTTCTTTGTTGTACTTATCTTGGCGATCCGATTCAATACAATGTCCTCCGTGCATCAAAATTTACATGACCAAATGAGGGGCTTGTTCTGGTATCGCTGCTTCCAATGGTTGGGGCTCCGTTCATATGTTTATAGCTGACTTACAAGAGACCCATATCTCAGACAACGCCGCCAACATGCGTACAATCCCTTATGTATTCTCAGGGAAATGTCTGAGTGTTCGTAACCACGCCTTGTTAATGACTGACTATGATGTATCTTGTGAGCTTGCTATATGGGAGTAAAGTAAAATACTGCCTTAGATTTGGCTCTTTTCAATGGAGGTCGATCTACTCACCAGTCCTGTCAAATCACATTGTATTAATTTAGAAAACTAGCCCAGTTACCCATGGTTTAAATGAACTTCGAGAGAAAAATCGGGACACTTGTGACAAGTCCGCGAAGTGTCAAGGTGCACCAATGTTCGTACGGTGATATTAGCAGTCAGCTGTTTTAACTCGTTCTCATCTCCATCGTAAGACTAAGTGGCTGGATTGGTCAATTCAAACCGAATGAAGACAGCCATTGAGCCATAAAAGCAATGAGTAATTCACTACGGATCATTATACCTATTAAAAAAATTACTATAAATTTGCGGCTCTTAACCGAAGGAGGGTATTGGTAGTAGCAGTAGTCCAAGCGCTGAACCACCTCCTCGTGGTGCCAATCGGATAGTCTCGGTGTGAAACTTTAGTCGATAAGCACTCGACAAATCCAGATAGGATCAACCATTCTGCCTGATTTCAATGTACTGGTTGCTTTCGATCAAAAAAATGGAAATAACGCCAGCGCCTCTGCGCTAGTATCTACCAGTATACAGGATAGGCGAGCACAGTACACCTGTTCAGAATGTGACCAGATGCGTAAATCGAGCGCTGGTTTGTCGACACTTACTAGTATGCACTGATGCAGAGATGGTGCAGAACAAGAGGTAGGTGCTCATCGTCCGTCAGTTTGTGACTACGCCAAATGTGACCGCAGCTTTCCAACTAAAATTAATCTCAGTCATCATAGGAATTATGTTCATCCTGTCAAACGTAACCGGAAGGAGCCCAGATGCATGAAAGCCGCTAGATCAAGTTAGTCTCAACAAGAAACGGCTTCCCTTGTCAGACTTGTCGTTGGGCTGGCCTTGTCTGGCTGAACTTAACGCGAACTTCACCATCGGCTCTTGTCACTTTTCCCTGATCGTACTCTAGAGACCATCAAGGCACATGTATATGCTGTGAACTGACAGAAGCATACTGCTTTTACGGCCAATCAAACCACCGCATCAAAGACCAACATGACGTCGGATGGTGAGTCCCAAGCTGTTGAACACTCCGAGTGGTTTACCTGTTTGATCCAAACAGCGATTACCCAACTGGAGTCCAATAGCGTGGGTTTCGTACACGACGGTGAATTAATGGCCATTGCCCGCGGTCTTCAGGTAGGTATTTTCACAATGGTGCAAGCCAAATCGCTTCTGAACATGCACGCCCCACTAGCTTTTCCGTACACCTGGCGACTTGTCACTGGACGACGTGCCTGTGTCACTGTGGCAACCTACACGACCAGGAAGCAGACATGGAAAGCTAACTACGCTGCGATACAAACTCTCTACCAAAAGCAAAAGAAGGATGCTGTTTCTGCATGTTTTTATGAAAATGGGAGAATTGCCAACAAGATGAACCGCGGCCTCCCGAATCATTCCAACGAATACTGGTCCGAGGTATTATCGATTCATCCGGTCATTGATGAGCGACCATCTCGCACGACTCATCCTCCGGACTGGTCTCTGATCGACCCGATCTCCGAAGAAGAAGTATCGCGCATCCTGAAGAACATGAAAAATACCATTCTAGGTTTGAACAAATTGTTGCTAAAACATTTAAAACGTATAAAAGCCGAAGCTCTGATCGGATATTTCAACCTCTACCTGCTAACCCAAGGTTGTCCAGTTCATTTGTGCCGCTCCCGTATCACGCCTCTGCTGTATAATACCCCTTCCCTTCCCAAGGAACTAAGATCTATCGCCGTAACTTTAACGTTGGTAAGTGGTTTTCACAAAATATTGGCTGATCTTATGAATACACACATGCAACCGCTCACTCCTCAATTCGCGTTCCTACATCGTGATAGCTGCCGCGAGGCTAGCTCACTATTGCATGCACTGCTTCGGAACTCATGCACTACGTCATCCACCCTATGTACGGCCTTTAGTGACGTCTCCAAAGCGGTTCGATTCTAGTTCAAAGGATTGTCAGATCGGCCCGAGCATTTGGTACTCCTCTACCTCTAACGCATTACACTGCCGAATCCTACATGAATGCTTTTTCCACGCTCAATGACTCCGTTCTCCGGTCCCAGCGTGGTGTTCGCCAGGGTGACCCACTGTCCCCGCTATTATTCATCATGGCAATGGATGAGGTGTTGGCACTATCTCAACCGGAGCTTGTCTACCAGTTCCACGACACACTGGTTGGCGGTTTCGCCTACGCCGACGATCTGGTCCTTCTAGCTGAGAATCCTACGCGTCTCTCTGAGAAGTTTGCAGCCGCCGCTAGTGCCCTGGGGCTATCCGGACTGAAGATCAACACGCATAAGACTAAACTCATGGTCATCCGTGGCGACCATAAACACAACAAGATAGCTGTCGCTGTCGAGTCTATTCAGTTCGACCCGGAAATTATCCACTCACTAAGTGTCTCTGACATAGTGACCTATCGGAGTATTCCGTTCACCTGGAGAGGTAAGGCATTAACTAATCACCGTCTGTAACTTCATACGATGCTGAATAAAACCACAAGAGCGCTCTTGAAGCCACACCAACGTCTTGAACTCTTGGGACAACATCTGATCCCGAAGATGAATCACTCATCAGTGTTGAGCCGAGTACACCGTAACACGCTCAAAGCTATGGACGGTACAATTCGCCAGTTTGTTCGGCAGTGGCTCCGCCTTCCTAAAGACACACCAATCAGCTACATCCATGCCCCAATTCGTTTGGGCGATTTGGGCATCCCGAGTTTGTCCACCACTATTCTAATCTCACTCAAATCCCTAGTGGAGAGACCTCTGCAGTCAATGTCTAGTTCTGCGGAATGTGATCAAAGATAAATCGTTTGGCTCTGTCTTGAGGTAGGTGAACGTCCCGGTACACATTCAGGGTATAGTGGTGATGAACAAGGAGGCGGTTCATGCAGCATGGATAGATAAGCCCTATCATACGTTAGACAGCCGTGATCACCAGCAAGCATCTCGCACTCCACTATCCGATCGTTGATTGTTGATTCCAGATCGCACTTTCTCCATCCAACTCAGATGCGATTTTCTGTGGTCCGTGGTTCGGAATGCTTGAGGTGACTGAGGTAACCACTCAGTCCTCTATCGTGGCAGCTGCGTTCAACCAGAAAACGTTGCTCACATTCTCCGATGGTGTTGGATCACCCACGATGTGTGTTGTGCTCAGCACAACCGCGTGGTCATAGACCTGGTGAAACGACTGCGCAAGTTGGACTATACAGTCTTCGAGGAGTTGCGAGTACCAACGGTGAGCACGTTCATCAAACTCGATGTGATCGCGGTTTGTGACGGCGCTGCTGTGGTGCTTGGCATCAGTAGAGTGGATGATTACCGAAGCTCATTTGCTTGAACAGACAAGATTGTGAAGTACGGGACCGATTTTCATAATGCCGCTATTCAATCGATCCTCCATGCTTTGGGCTGTAATATGAACTCTATTTCTCATCCACCTGTGTTCATCACTTTTCGTGGCATCATGTACCCATCTCTTTGTAATGCGATTCTTTGACTGGTCTTACCCTCCTATGCAGTCACTGATTTATGCTTACTGACTGTTCTGGGTTCTGTTAAAATCTATTACATATTTATGCGGGGAGCCTGGTGTTAATTGTTGCTATATTCTTACAGTTATCTCGCCATGAAGGACATTTTCATGTCCCGGTGCGTAAATCTCGATTGTGATATCACTTCTATGCTTTGAAGTGCTTTTGATTTTGAGGGACTCTAGTTGTATTTTTGTCCCTTCTCCTTATTAACATATCACACTTGTAATTTTCATTTGATGACTGGAATTATTAACGTTTGCTACCCTGGTGGAAGGACTTGTTAATTGTTCAGTGTTGTCAACCATGCAATATTCTGTAATTGACAGATCGCTTGATTTGAATTCCCTTTCGTTTTACAAATTTTTATTGTTTAATTTTTGCTATCACCGTTTGCTCATTATTTGAATGAATTTGTGTAAATTGCTGTTCGAAATAAACGACAAGTGGACAGTGTTGTTTTTGGTGTTAAATGACGTTAATGAATGAATGAAGATGGTATCTGTGTTTGAATGTTCACCCGGTATATTGTAAAATCTGGAGTTAATTCAGACATATACTCATGTCCAATTGCAACTGTGAAGTCTTTTGGTTTAAATCTTAAGTAACGCTCAGGAAGAGAGTGTTTAAATATTGAGTCCGCCTAATTCCTCTGAATGGAGTAGAAGGAAAAGGCAAACTAGGATATGAATTTATTTCACATCGTCACATCAGTCACAAACATGTGACTGCCATGTAAAACAACCGTTTTTTAATGAAGCTGTAAATGTAAAGATCGATCCGGATAGTGAGTGATACTGACATCCAAGCTCACGGCAAACAAAACTTGACTGCTAGTCCTTCTTCAGTGCATACAGCCGGCTGCCAACGGTCGATCAATACTGTTTCCTAATACTTTTCAGCTTGTGGATTTTGAGTATTCATCGGGACGGTAAACGAGACTGTTGTACTGACATGTAACCATTGATCTACAAACAATCTACAATGAGGTACGCGGATTATCTGAGTATCGCTCACCATTTGTTCCGGTAATGCATATCTTAGTCACTTCGCTGCATATTCCTTAATCCGAGTTTCAGACGCACCTTCTGCCCTGCGGCACAACTAAAGAATACAATGCCTGACACACAACAGAAAACAGATTTTTTGATTAGATTGGAAAGAACTCAATGAGTTTTGACAGCAACGCTAATTCTGTTGCATTATGAGCTCACTACAGGCTAGAGCTAACCTTCTCGCTATATTCATGCATCCTATTATTACGGTGTTAGTCATTCGGTCAAGATTGGTGAGAGTATGTTGAAAGTACTAATATCGTAATTTAAATCCTCGAAATCCCATCTTCACTGTATACATTGCTCAGCTGGTTCAATGAAGTCCGTGACTTCAGCCTAACCGAGAAGTTCGTGATGGTAGGTCTATCGAGTGAATAGAGTGAGCAGAGCATGTTTGTTTTTCCTCTTTCAAAACGAACGGTCACTCTGAGCACTATTCACACAAGGTTGCGGTTGAGCGTTTGGATATGACTGATCGGTTGTGCTTAATGTGAGGTTACTAGCGTTGCGGTTAACACGCTAGTCTAACAAACACGAGGGTCAAAGTGTAAACTCCAACATGGATCAGGATGTGCACTACTGACAAGTTCAAATAAGAACGAAACTCCAGTCTAATGCTTCCTTACAAGGTGGACAGACTAGAAGGCTTACCTGAATGTATGGACTGTGGTTGTATTGGGATGGTGTTTAATTTGAAGTATCCCAATTTCTGTATTTTTGGTCACCCTACTAAGTGATCAGCTTATTCTTAGTTTTCCCAGTTGATAATTAACAGAACTGTATGTTCGTATTTTCTTGGTTTCTTTTGCCTGTTGATGCAATAAAATTCTGCTCGTTGTGTTAACGGGAGTAAGAAGTCCAATTGTGGGAATCAGGTGATTGTCAGCAGCAAAAGAAGTTGATCGTCCTCAACGCATGCGTTCGTTTTAAGGAAATATCATGATAATCACGTTTAAACTTAATCCGATGTTTCTAAACCTTGGTCGCTATTCTAGCGAGCTGGAAAGTGACCATGTTCGAGTCTCTTGTATTGTGGTGACTGTAGCAATCGGAATACAGCTGATGGTAAATCGGAATGAATAACACATGCAGTTTAATAGACGACTGATCCACTTACGTGCGTCTTACAGTCCATCTCATCTAGTGTACACGTAGAACGTAAAAACCTTTGAAAGTCATTATATTTTGTTGACAGACCTGATGAAGAACAGCCAATGGTACTTCATTTTGGTTACCAAAGTCAGGTAATAACCCTTGTTTGTTTAGCTTGAGACCAAAACATACCCAAGGGCTTCCGAGTAGATTTAGATCTGGTGATCATACTGGCCGAGAATGTGAGCAATCTCCATGTTGTAGTTTGAACGGTTCGACGAACCCTGCGCGATGAGGGAATCATGATGTTTTCTGTAAGTCTTGAATGGATTAAGAGAATTACTTGCAACAGCGAAAGTTCAGGTGTCCCCAAAAATCCGTCTGGTAATGAATTTACTTTCATTGTTAATCAAAATCAAATTACGCCTCTTTATTCTTCTGCTCACCTGGACGCTATTCAGTAACGAAAAGCTGTTCTGAATCTTGAATGACAGTGAGGCAGTTAAGAGATTAAAAGACCTTCAAAAAATGATTACTAGACATGTACTCAACAGACTGTATTTTATTCGAGGGATGTTAGAACGTTCACACATCACGTTCCAATTTGATACGTTTGACTCAGTTTTGATCTTTTATTTGTTTCACACGGAGAGTCGTAAGGTTGAAGTGTGACCTTTGGGGTTCCAGAAAATAACCGTATGCAGAAGAAACCCTAATACTGTTTGATTTCAATCACTACAAGCTATAGGATAAATCTAATTGAATCACCTTGATAGTAGCGCAGAAATGCGTCAGGTGGTACTTCGATGTGCACTATCACTCGCTTGAACAAGTACATATATAGTTTGAAAATTGCCGTCGGTTATGTAATCCAATCAATGTGGCGAGGCCACATGTTCACATTGCAGCATAAAAAAGTTACATCACATGCTATCAGATTGGCCATCACAATCTGTGCAGACAACGATGCATTGATTGAACAAAAGGGAATGTATTACTAGTAAGTAGTTTGGCCGATTTGACAATTTAAAAGGAACCCAACTGCGAAAGGTCCGGACTTCGGCTGGATTCGAACCAGCGACAGAAACAACATGCCGAAACTCGACAAATGCTCTTCCAACTGAACTACGAAGCCACACCGGAAGCTCAAGAATTTTACATTCGGATTTAGTTACCCATCCAAATTTCTGAGCTTCCGTTGTGACTTCCTAGTTCAGTTGGAAGAGCAGTTGTCGCGTTCCGGCATGTTGTTTCTGTCGTTGGTTCGAATCCAACCACAGTCTAGACTTTTCGCAATTGCGTCTCTTCCAAACGAGAATGTAACTAAGCGACAGACGCACTTGACAAACCTAATGATTGCTGTTATTAACAACTGAGGACCAGTCAGACAAATAACAAGAATTAGTCAGCAGATGACGGACGGACAGAGTAGGTCAGCATCAAGAGAAAGAAAGCCTGGTAGGCGCATGACGCATAAATCTCATAAAAACAAAGCAGTCTGCTTGCTGACCGGATCCTCTTATGGATCAGGATGACATATGTGTTTCCCATTAGGTACATCACGATTACACCATAACATTGCATACCACAAGACTGTGTTGGGTAATAACCGAAATTCGTAAGTCTGTGGTTATAAACTGCTCGTGTACTTTTTAAGCGGCTAATCAGTGATGTCGAAACGGTGGGAACAATCAATCACCCAGTGGGCTTGTGGATCGTGTTTGTCCTGTTCATACGGTTTGGCTTTGCATGTAATGACAAGGTGAATTGAGGGCGGGGCGTACAGCCTTCGCAGTGATGAACGCACAAAGATTAACGCAACATTACAGGAGGTCCGAATGTATTCAGCCTATAGACCAGTACATTAGTGTTCACAAATCACGGGTGTGCTATGAACAACAGTAAACAGCTTGGTGAATTTTGGTAGTGTCTACCAACTGAAAAAACGCAAAAAAGAACGTCTGACCTACCGAAGACAAACTAATATTTACGTTCAGTCATTTCCAGACGGTCTGTAACAGGATTAGCTGACAATGGAAAAGATTGCGCACTATGTGTGAACGAAGCAAACGAATCTAACAAACAACCTCTGGAAATCCGCACACATAGTAGAGTACACCCATTTTAAACTAAGTAATATAATATTGCCGCAATAATTTATGTAGTCTTCAGGTATGAACCCATTTATGACAGGCTGAAAGATGTTACGAAACAGTTAATCACTATATGAGATGCCTCCGTAATTCGTTCCATTCAGTGTGCAATGAGTGAAATGAGCCTGTAATAAAAATCGATTGAAGTAACTGGCTATTAATCTGGAGCAACCCGTTATGATTATATGTAATTTTAAATGTCGTGGAAGCGGTACTCGATTATACAAGGCCGCCCACAATCTACAATTGCCGTGATTAATATCTGCGGATTACTTTGAGTAACAACATGTCATGGCCACTTCGTGATATTGATGTTTTCATCGAAATCGGAAAATTCTTATGTTTATATCCGGTGTTCAATACCCCTCTCTCTCCATTCTACATCACTTATTCAGTCGATTTGTCACCGCTTACTTACTCCCCCATCGGTTGTATTGATCACCATGGTTTGATATTGAAAGATACCCGGCTTTCCACTAACTCCTAAAAGCATCTATCACATTGTGGTGGTATTCTCCTCAAACAATTTGTTGACTTCTTGGTTGCTTATCCTTTCGTGGTGCACAAATATATACCCATACATTTTCCACTTTCAACTATTTATTTGCACGCACCTGGTCTTACACTATCTCTGTTACTCCTTATCTAGCTTGGTTTTTGCGCAAACTCAGCCATCTTATTCTCCTGTTACCGGCTAATGTGAAGCAATAGTTCTTTTCGTTTGTCATTGGTGACGGTAATCATTCTCTATCTTTTTCACAAAGTTCATGTTGATGAGTATTATTTCGTAACTCAAGTTCATCTGATTACTTTTCATTCATTTGTTGGTAAGAAGCTGAAGATTCATTTCTTGGGGTGGATAAAATGTATTATTGATTCGGTTCGACATGACCTACTATAAAAATCCTTCTTGATTCTATTTGCCTTCTTTCTATTCGACCTATCCCAATCAATTTCTATTAGTTTCACTCACTACAAAAGTTGGCTATCATTTGTGCATGCAACAGTTTACAGCCACTTTTATTAGTTTACAGTGGGTTGCTTCTGAAATGGCTGTTTCAGGTAGATCTGTTCGCCAAGATAATGAAGTCCTGTGTAAATATATTTGCCGCTACAGCTGTACATTCAGACTTAGTAGTGTTTGCCCTTCGATTATTTATGGTGTTTCTTGATTTGATGACGTTTTCCATCTTGTCTGCCATAAGGACGGTAATGAGAAAGCAATATAACTCCTCACACTAGCCGGGGTGATAAAACTGTATAGACATTTTTGACGATCGAGACTACTGAGCTCAATTAAGTTGAGGTAAATATACTTGGGAATGTGCTTCTTGAGACATAAAGCAGTTCACTTGGCCTCCTCACATTCTAATCTTGTGATCAGTTGAAATAACTAACCCATGGTCATACCACACTTAGCACCAATAGATTAAAAAAATGCTATCGTTATTAAGACATTTATGTAACAGCGAATCGATAGATGACACCAACTAAACGAAGATAAGTGTGTTGGGAGATATTCTCTAGATTTGTTTCCGATCTGGAAACTTGGCTGAACAGAAATGAACATCCTACTGTATTCGTTCTACTACATTAGTTGCAGTTTAAAGCCATTAGTAATAAACGCATGAAAAAAGCGCGCCGTAAAAATAGTGCTCAACTGTAGCGTGGTTTTAAACGGTGTAGCAAAAGTAACATATTTCAATTTTTTCAAATCATTCACGTTGTCTATCTGTTTAGTCCATACAAAAACGAAACCTGTCACACTGTTATTGGGTTGACTTATATTCATACTAATGGTGGAATAGAATATGTGTACCCCTGCCAATTTCACACTGGCTACTTTAATCATATCGTATCAATAAGCAGTCATAAAACCAGTACCCTGTGAACTGGGTTCATAGACCAAAGGATGCGGTATGAGTATCCTGATGAACTGTCCAACCAAGGTGAATCGGTGAAGTGTGGTATGTCAACAAGCATCGAAAGACCATTATGTTGATTCTGGCTGGAACCCATGAAAATTTTATTCGGATTACTGCAAGTGAAAATAATGGGGAGATGATAAAATATCTGGTTGAAGTCTGTCACACGTAAACCGACACACCTGGTCACACAGCACTATTTGGTGCGCCGCGAAACCAATGGCGAAGGCTCGCACCTTATTGGTTGAACTACCGTGCTGTACGTCCTTTTATATCCCTATATATTGATTACGCCATAATACTGGTCATAACATTTTGCACGTTTGCTGCACATAACCTATTCCGAATTGACAGTAATCCTCCTTGAAATTTCCCCTGTTTATTTGGTACCACCTCATTCAATTTTTTGTGCCACTACATTTATACATTTTAATGACTAATGGTTGGTTTCCATTCACAGTTCATTTAGTTGTAATTTTCACGAGCTTTTAATTAATTATGTACAGAACAAACTTAATTTGAGTAGAGCTTCAGTATCGCGTCTTGTTCTGATCAAATCAAAAAGCGTACGGCTGCCATAGAGATTGCTTATAACCATGGAACATTACAGATGGTATACATTGATTTTCTTTAAAAACGAACTGAATAGTTTATCGAAAAATTCCGTTTTCATGAAAGTCCTATGGATGCTGTTCATATAAAAAACGTGTGAACTACATGTGACTAGTAAACTAGCCATTTCAAAGGATGTACGGTTTCAGTTGGTACTGCTGAAGCATTTCAAGATTTATGGGAACGAAACATGGGATATTTGCTGTATCCAGTTCAGCAGCTTCCTGTCTTGATGCGCATGCAAACTACTTGGCTGACAGGTTCAAGAGATAGTGCACACAAGATACAGTTTCAGATGAACTCACTCTTACAAAATGATTGTTCGGGACGATTTGTGTGACTTCGTGTAAAACATGAAGAAGGATTTCTAGCGTAAAAGCGCGTATTTCAATGTCATTTGGCAGTGAAAATTTTGCTGAAATCCTGTGTAAAAGATTGACAGACCGCCTACACAACCAAACAAATCATCCTTTTTAATTCTGTTTCAGCATCTTGTGTATGGTTAGAGAATAAAGTGTTTAGCTTTGGGCTTAGTTACTGGGTTCTGTGCGACTGGGTACACGTGAGCTGTATGATCACAGGTTTAGCCGAACATGTCTGTGACTATTTCCGGCTTGGATCAGCGTTAGAGTTGCCATTACACCTGTGACAAATCGCATTGAGTCGAATCATGCAATCAGCTCCACTCCTTCATTCAGTCCGATTTGCCGGGTCAAGGCCAGACATTCGAAAGTTGTAGGGTGTTTACTTTCAGACACAGCTGAGGCGATTGGGATTAGACTGTCTCTGTCAACTTACGTTTTCATAAAAGTTTTGTTAACCACATCTGCCGTTATTACCCAGCACTCACCATATACACCACTAAAATTATATAGTTTCAGTTTTGTCTTATTGTTTTTGCAAAATTATATCAAGGCAATGATTCCATTTACAACCGTAGATAAACCCATAAATTCATCTGTTCAACTTGCACTCACAGAAGTATTCCGTATAAACGCTGTACACTGTGCGCGATGATCAGTACCCGGAAATGAATTCAGCCAGTGCATTATTTTTGATGAATATTCAAGAGATGTTCAGCCATTCAACAATTTTTACGCCTTCATACACACAGGAGTGTTTGAACCGTATTGTGACCATTCAATTTTCAGGGCCCTATCATTCTGCCTCGTTTATATAACCCGTGTTCTCCCCTACTGTTGTTACCTGCTGATTGTACACATATGGTACTAATTTGCCGTAACAGCATATATGAACAGTCTGTGTTGTAAAAAAATCATACGACATATACCGACCACCATATTTAAAACACAGGTCGGTTTATTGAACTCATTTTGTGCTGCGAGAGCGTCACCATTGTTTTGGAAGCCGCTTCAAAAACGTGGTGTGTCATCTCAGTTTTCCATTTTGATCATGTAGATTATCCGTGGACAGAAGCTCGCCGGACTGTTCAATGTCTGCTCCAACGTTATTCATCTTGACGTATGTAGGCTAGTGTGTTCTTGCATGAGTACTCGGACATGCATGCATACATGCGTTCCTAAACTTGTTATCGATGCCCCACTAACTCGCACACATATGTGACAAGCAGCGTAGTAGCAACGCCAATGTCTTTACAGTTCATGTGGCATTCACTTTTCCGGTGAATTTTCGAACTCTGAACATGCTCACACACGCATTGTTTTTGATGTCTACTGTCCCGACATCTGATCAACGCAGTTTCTGATTCCGGCTAACCATGCACACTGTTCATTCATTCGTTCAACCCCCTTCCATCCAAAGAACCGCTATCATCAGCGTCATCAGTTTCAGATGCTGTTGCTACTGATACTCAGTCAAAACAACATTACTAAGGAGCACACTGTGTGTTTTTGTAGGATTGCTTGTACGTTTGGTGGATACACGCACCAAGTGTCGGAACGACCCAAACCAACACACACCTAAACATTCAATAAGTTTTAAGGACTGTGAACAAACTTTCCACTACTGATGAGTAGTATGGGATTTCGGTTTTTCATATAAATTGAACACCACCCAAAATTGATCGCACTACTCACAATCGAATGTAGCTGAGAGTTCACATATGATAATTCAGTCGTGCTCAATGTGAAGTCAATAGCACAGTGGTAAACATGGTTGCCTCAAGAAAAACATAGCCAGAATTCTAGTCCCGGCAGTGGCAAGGATATGCACTACTGACGAGCTCTAATGAGAGCGAAACTCGAATCTAGAGCTTCTTTTCGAAATGGGCTGATTGAAAAGTCTATGGGAATACGACGAATGCAATCAATTTTTGGTGATGTTCAATTTATATAACAACTTTTCATTCTCTCGTTTTATTGACTAAAAGGACACTTTCAACATTATACAAGATGCGGGAGCTGTAATATGATACGGTTTTTTTGTGCTGATTCTGCAAGAAACACACGATGTGACACGAACGGGATTCACATCCTCTAGCGTTCACTTGTAAGTCAGCATACCGCCCAACATCTATGTATACCTTTTACTTAAAGAAATATATTTACAGCATGAAAGACCAGATATTTCGGTTGATTGCAAGGTAACTTGAAGTGCACTCCAGGTTATTTTTACGAAAATGTTCACTAACAATCCGCAATAGTCAGCTACCTATTGTTCTGTCGAAGTCTGTTCAATGCAGCAGAATACGTCGGACTATGCGTTTGCAAGTGTATACTTGCTGTCTGACTACTCACACGATGGTGTTGACGAATCAGCCCCTCTCCAGACCGCCGCACATTAAGGATGTCATCCCTTTTAGTGATGAAACTTTTGAATATAAGCACCGAACTCAGTCAATGGGTGAGCACTAACTTATTGGGGTGAAATTCTCTTGTGAGTTGGGAGCCAGTAGAAGATAAGAGCCTACACAAATACATGTTCGTGTACTCATAAGTTTACGGGGAAAGCCAAGTCAACTCGGATACGAAATCCTGATCTCCGAATTAACACCGACTGGAATTAGACTAACTGTCGATGGACCCTGTCTTATAACAACCTGGTAACCCTAGCATTACCCTACAGGAGATTGAGGAGGAACTGTGATATGCGATTATCTGAGCAATTCCAGTGTGAAGTCAGTGTAGCAAGGGTCTAAACTAGTGAATCCTAAAATGAGCGAAGTCGTCTTTTGGGAAATTGGACCCAGAGGGACGCAAGAGATAGGCACTTCACATTAGTAAATATGGGGATCAAAGGTTCGTTCTAATTTACTTTCATCCCGATGTTTACTGATAAATGTCTATCACCGTAGCAGGCTAATTCACCACGCCGGTAGTTGAACACGTATATCGATTTATCGTAGAGTTATTGAATGTGTCCAATCATCAATATGCTGATTTTTTCTTTCTACGCAGTACATGTCGACCGATTTGGCTAAATGTTGGATGTTAAGGAGCTGTTGAATCGGAAAAGTTTGCGAACCACTGATCTAAGTTGATAGCAATTATAATTCCGTTTAAGAGGGAAATCTACAAGATCAGTCAATTCAGAAATGGGTTTTGTTCGAGTCCAGTGCTTTTCTTTTAAAAGTGAGTCAGCCTACTGTTATCACGTGGGCAGGCAGATGGCAATCGATTGTAAAACAGTGTTTCATACTTGAAACCTCGATCCACTATTTTTTACTAGACCATTGTAAACTTTCAATCTGACTTACCACTTGTTCTGGTCGGTAAAGTTCGGTTCCCGATTTCTCGCACGTCCAAGATGGAAAATACCCAATTGGCCCGAGCGCGGTCTTACCGTAATCACCCAGATCATGTACGTCTGTGTGCAACTATCTTACTGAAATAGCCCTACAGTGATCTACATTTGGTAATTGATAAATGGATTGAGAATAACAAAACGTTATGAGCAAGTTGTTATACTCTACGTTTCAACCACCTCGGGTAGCCTTCATCAGGAGTGTTGTAGTCGAAATCACACTAACAAAGGAAGAGCGAGTTAAACGTTTTTCTATGAAAAATTGTAATCCTCTCCATTCACACTTTAACTAATGATTCCCCCGATCAGTATGCAGTTAGTCTTAATATACAAAATCTTCTCAAAGTTTATATGAAGTATTTCGAGGTTTTTTAAATGTTTTTATAGGCTGTATGTTTTTGAAATATGTTTCTAACGAGAAAATTACAACTTCCAAAATCTTTTGATTCTATCTTTTTTTTACCTCGGATGGGTACAGTGAATATGAACTCCTAAATAGTGCCTGCTTTTCAACAGTGACCAATCTCAAGTTCAGAACTATTGGAAGAAGTACGGCTTGGCCTTGATATAAAACAGCGTGGCCTGATAGCCCTGAAATTGTAATACTTTTGAAATTATGACCATTTATTAAGAGGGTCGATGCGTGAGTGTACAATACAGATCAGTCGGTTAAACTGAGCTCCTTTTTACCTGAGACGAGTGGTTATTATGTGAATTACATATCAGTAAAAGATAATAGTATGTTGGTGTTTGCCTTTCCCTTGGACTGATCTCCTGCTTCATCCTGTACTGACAATTGGGGTCTGTTCCATGGGAAGTTGTGTTTGATGGCTAAGGGAACCGTTGTTACTACACGAAAAACAAGAACACTTAAGTTACTAAGCATAAGAAACTGTCTGTTATGAAGTCAACTGACTTGGCTAATGACAAGCAAACCCGGTAGTTGATGAGGTGCTGATAAAAACATACACCTCAGAGATGTCACAGTTCAAGAATGTTACGTTCAAATAAGTTATTATCCATAAGACAGTGCACCGTACATAATAAAGCAGACTATGTTCTTCCTCTGCTGAATCATAAACGATTAATTTCTGTTTTTTTTTGAGTTGTATGAATTGGTTTTTGATAACAGCCTCATTTGATAGCCCACTGTTCCATCGACACAGTTCAGTTGCCCCTTCAAAGTTTGCAATTAGACATCGTTCCACTAAGCCTGCACCAACTACGCAAATTACAAGATTGCAATGTACACAGTAACGGATATGCTTCATCCTGACAGTTCTGCACTACCTCAGAAAAACATGCGCACCGATGCTCATAATGAGCATGCGTGAGCTCATTCTGTACGGTTGTACTTTTTGAACATGTATATACGGTCACGTGATTCATAACCGAGTTATGATACTGTTGTGGTTGTACCTTCCATGTATTTTATTCGTTTGCCCCACCTGTTTACACGCATGACCCCAACTGGGTGTGCGGCGTACTTATAGGCTGTGGGGTCGTGAAACGGATCACGTGTCTTCGCAGAGGACCGGTGGCTATTCCAATTTCAGTGTTGCCTCGCCCTCCAGCGCTATGTTCGATGGTTAATATCGGTGAGTTTAGAATTAGCCGCAATTATTGAAACACCTAAAAAACCGATATGCATTAATGGTACAAAAGTAAGAATTGGTAAAAGGGGGAACTTTTCAAGCAGTACACAAACCACATGAGTTCAAATTTCGGGCGTGACTAGATCGTGTAGTATATATGAGTTCTAATATGAGCGAAACTAGAACATAATGCTTCGTTTCGAAAGAGACCGATTGAAAATTTTATGGAATTGCGGAAACTGAGATCAATTGTGAATAATATCCAATTCATACTAATCAAAAAACTAGTATTTACCACTACGATACTCAGTCTGCCAGTCCAAATAGTTTTATTGCATTTCAATGGATAATTTTCTAACTATATGTACCCATTCAGTGAACCGAAAACTCCCTTATACATATGAATAGAACAGAAAAACAAAATTCATCTAGACAAAATCAAGAACTAAAATACCACATTTAATCCTAGTACCCGACTTTCAAGCAAATTAACAGTTGTCTGCTCCCTCTACAGATCAATGGGACACGACAATATCAAACTGACATCCTCGGTTTACATATTCCTGCAAATAACAGTTAAACCAGTCGCCGAGTTCGTAAGAATGAAACAAATTGAATAAACACTCTATTCAGTTAGTGAGCACAATCAAAAAACTTTTTGTGGGATAATCTGTCAAAAACGGTGTGGCATTTGGAGTAAACGAAATGAATTAGGTGAAATAAAGAATTTGTACTGCCCTTGGATCAAGACTGCAGAGGGTGGTATGTAAGCAAAAAAAGGCGAGAAATCACAGTTAGACAGTAATTTAACATGTAAGGAGTAATGCAAAAATTAACACAATTCTAATTAATTATTAGTAAACGGGACGATTTTGAATACCAAACAAAGAAGATGAAATGTCGGGTCTATGAAAACAGAAATACAGTACAAAGTGACCAGCTTAAGTTGTGAGTGTGGTGCGCAGTTTTAGAATATAGTCGGTTATATTGGTAATAGCTGCTGGTGATGGCGAAATGGCTATCATGCCTGAATGTGCTACCGAGGTCAACATAACTCCTTTATCGTGGAGAAGAGTAATTGTATCATCCGTTCAAACCCAATCAGGTGGACTCCGAATTTTACCGACCACTTTATTTAGATCTCGATTCTACTCAACTATACTTATCGTCGTGCATACTCTCGTGCGAAACTTATCTGTTTTGGGGGAAAAATTAAACAAGGGTGGACCAATCAAAAAAATTGGTTTATATTTATTGAAGGCTGGAATTTCAACCAGAAAAGCCATCATATAGTCAGTAATAATATCAAATCTACAAATTTTGGGTTTCATAATATTCGACTAAATACACGTTGTGATAGGACTTGGAATGAAGGATGATTGTCATACCTGAGGAGTATGCCAACAAACTTCTCGGATTCAACACAAACATTGGTAAAATATGCATATGTGGCGTTACGGTATTGGACTAGACAGCTTCCTCATCCGTTCAAAAGTTTGAGATATTTGTGTAACAGAATGGGGAATCGATAGCAGAGCAGCACAATCGATGCGCATGTAAGTAGATATTCATAAATGTTGAAATGCAATGGTGATGGATAGAAGGCCGTTTCAAATGAACCGTATGAGATTTCGGGTCTCCCGATTTTCCTGAGCACAACATTGATATGGAGGAAACAACACACGTTGTGTTGTAAAATGACTCTCAGTTATTTGGGTATTAACAGTCTGACCGTGAGTACCCACTGATTATGTGACACCATATGCTGCGTCATCGGTTATTCATATCGATTGCTGTTCACACGCGTGAATAGAGCCTTGGCACATTTCACAGTTTTCATAGACCGATTACGACTGATTGAACAGCCGTTCAGAGTGAGCTGACTCGGATTCACTCATGTTGATCTGGAGATGTTATAGTGGTGACACAGAGATGCATAATGTTTTCTATGTGTTTTGGGAAGCACATTATTTTCTGTTTATAGTCTTCTATCTATATAAACTGGGACTGGATAATTGGTAGTGTAGCCCTTTTTGGATACATCAGACTCGGTTATTTAGATAGAGGACACTTCATTGTTGTGCCACGTGCATGGTGTTCTGTTGGTGTAGTTAACACTTGACAGATTAAAGAGGCTTGTTTGGAACCGTGAGTCAATATAGTGGCAAATATGTTAGTCTTTCGAAACTGATCATCACTACAGTATAGACGTTTCAATTAGGTATCCTCGAGCGATACGCAACAAACAAACTCACTGTCTATCAGTGATACACTACATGCGCTAAGACAGTCGTGAGATCAGTTAACCGGTTAGGGGTAAGTGATAGGTCTGCCTACAACTTGCAGCAACGGTCAATCGTGACTGGTTGGCAGCTCATATTCAATCGATTTTAGGCAGTGATTGATAAATCTAAAATCACGCGCAGCAGGACAACATACCTATCCAATAATTCCGCGATAGATATCGGCTGAGGGGTCAATCAGCCCAGCCGACAGAAATTAATCAACACAGTCCAGAGATATAGCCGAAAGCTATTAGACCTCTGAGCTTACTTGTATTTAGGTACCGTTTGGCTTGTGATGAAGGAATTCGGTGCTTCTTCCGAGCTCGTAGGGTTGGTCGGATAACAGTTAGGCAGTCTGTTGCTGGTTTTTATGATGATACATTAGGTTTCCTTATTTGTAGGTTAATGGTTTCCTAGTTCATTTAAGGGGATAAGAATACCTGTGCTTGTGTGATTCGGCAGAAGACAGTGTTGGACGTCTTATAGATGCAAATAAAAGCCGACTGGAGTTGAATAAAAATCAACCTGGCTAAAACTGTTTACGTGATACTATATAAGCAAAGAACACTGAAACACGCTGAAATAATGTTTCTTCAGCTGTAAACTGTTAGTGACCAGCGGGCTTCTAAGTAACTGTCTCACATGTAATTGCTGACGGAGCAGAATTTTATAATTTTGAGGCGATTCAACCATGACCATAGACTTGAGTATTGCGTTCTCCTGTGTGAACAGGCCTTAATTGTGAGACGGTTCTGTCGGCTAAGTTTCCTATCCAGTTTCAGCGAATGATCCTTTGGCTCGTTATTCTTGTTTACTGGGAGGATGTTTGTCACTGAAAGACCAGTGATGTAAAGTATTTCGTGGATGAGTATCGGGTTTCCTCAAAGATGATTGTAATTCATTCAGAAGTGACATGATTTGCTAGTCTCTTAGGATAGGGAATTTTATTGAGTCTCATAACTCTTCTACTAGTCCACCTTTGAAAACTGTCAACATATGCAAATTTTGTTAAAGAGAGAGACGACAGTGTTTTATATTTACTTCCAGATGTTGGCGGATCATATAGACAGAGTTGTTGAAAAAACTTTACATTAGAAGGTTCCATACTTTTTTCCTTTGAGGTGTAGTGCCATCTGTGCGTCTTAATCATGGTTGCACCAGATTTGAAGTATCCGTCACTAGGGTGCCTAAGTCTTATTCGCATACGGATGCTAGTATTTTTATAATACCAAAGTGTCAGTCAGCACAATTTTAAAAACAACTGTGAATGACTTTACACTTACTGGCATTTTGTATGAACCATTGATCTGAGCGGTTCAGGCCATTCTGTTGGGCATCCATATCTGCCGGACATCCTACGACTAGCCCGAGCCGTTTGTCATCGATGACTTAACAACACACGGTAAAAATTAAGAGAAGAAAACGAAGAGTTCTGATATGAAACAATTCGAACTGCCGCCGTTGAAGATGAATCTGTCCGCTGACTGTTCCCTCTGCTTGACTTTGAACCTGGCTACTCTTTCACGTTGATCGTAATTCTGGAGTTTCCCAAACAAATACGGTTAGCTTTATTAAAGGCTTTGGAAAAATACGACAACTCACTCCATTGACCAGTCCTACATTTGCAGCTTCCGTCCCAATGACACGAGCAGTTGACACATTTGTAATGCAGGAATATCCGTTAAGGACTGTATGCAGCATCTTAGTAATGTTTTGGGGTATGCTATGTTGACCTAGACAGAGTAATCTGGTAAGCTGTGTTTTGTCGCGGCGACTGCTGAAAACAGCTCTGTTGGTTGGTAGTTTGCCCAATCTTCTCCGGACGTACACTTGGAGATAGGTAAAAATGCGAACTGCTTTGCCGACATTTGAAGGACAGTCATTTGATGTGGCACGATTAAAAAATACTTTCAACGGTTCTGCTAATGTGGTAACACACTTCTTCAGAACGACTGGGGATATCAAGTCTGGGCCAGTTGACTTGCGAGCTAGCAGGTCCACTATGTTAGATTTGACTTGCAAAACCGACATTCGTTCCCTATGCGCCCAAAAGTAGAGTTATGCACACTTACGTATTGTTTACACACAGTGTTGGCAACCTCTACATCAGTACTGGTAAATTCACCTGGGGCTTGGAGTTACGAACTGTCACTTGTTGAATCGTTCTTGGTATTTCAAGAGGATGCACCCAGTGAAGCGTAATCGCCAGTTCATATAACGGTGATTCAGACAGTCCGCCTAATAGTACTACTTTCCAAGTCCGAGGAAACGTCAGAAAAGACGATCGAAATGACTGGAATTTCTGCGGTACTGTCGACAAGATTACAACGAAAGTTGCTCACACACTTTGATTGTGAATTAACCGAATACACAAATTATCCAGCAGAAAAGGTATTCAAAATGGAGCAGCCATAAACCACCCCGCAAAATGGCCACCATTGAACTGGAAATGAGCACACCAAAACAATCGGATACAGATGACGTTGAGAGCTTGCCAAACAATACAAAGCAAGAAAGTTTTAGGAGGTACGCAGTGGTGGTGCTAAAAAAGAAACCATACATTTTGTGTGTAGTTAAGGTAAGAAATTTATCATGGTTGTTCACTGTACACAGGAAAAAGCAGAGTGGAAGTACATTTACGGTCAACTATCTAAAGACAAACCAAACATGCCCTAACTAATTCCAAGTTCGACATTGCACCAAACATAGAAAAACAAACGTATCAGACGAACTTCAACTAATCCAACATCACTCTTACGTTAAATGTATGATACAGTTTAGTTACAGAAAAGCTTACGATTCATCTTTTCGATTCTGATAACAAAACCGATCCCCTCTTACAGTAGCTATAGTGTGACTGCATCACGTGTGATACACTATAAACGCTAGTTTGGCCTGCTTTGAATTGTGTTTGTTCCTTGTTGAACCCATCAATGTGTTCAAAGGTTTGATTACATTTTTAAGTCTTGTGGTTTCTACTAGATGGGAGATAATTTATTGGAACATGGTTGTTAGCGTTACCAGAAAGTTTCTCCAGCAGGACATGCCATTCACCATTTAGACTGTGTGATGGAATTAAGTCATCCAGGTTTTTGATGAGGTGTTTTATTTTGCTGTGAAACTCCCCTTTATGATAAGCCTTCAGACCGACACATTTGGGAAGATGTTTTCTGGTTTCTTATAGTTTGTTAAGTTCAACTGTCCCATGTTCATGGACACTAGGTGTAATTGTGATTTTTGGACTGTGGACCTTGTTAACTCCGTTGGTAAAAATGCACTCGTGTCAGGCGTGCCTTTGACGTACCTAATGAGAACCTGGACATGCCAAAATGGGCCAATTTCTATTACTGCCACGAACATTTCCACAATAGAGGAAGATTTTGTAGCATCAGCTAGATGGTTTGTGAGGTTTAGCTCAGAGTGATTAAATTCTTCCCTTCTTAGGGTTTTAGGGTAAACTAACGGTGCATTTTATGCAGAGCTTTGTGCAATCCTGCTCGGTGACAAGTGAGCTAAGACGTGTCGTATAATGAACATACAGTGGGATCAAAACACGAGACAAAAAATTGCGTATCACATTCAGTTCATAATTCGGATAGTCCAAAATGTAGATAAACAGAGGTGCGTTGTAACTACTGCAAAAAAAGCACAACAAGGAATGACTATTATAGGTTCCATTGCGAAAATAAGGATGATTTTACCTACTGTTTTTGATGTTTCATTTGTGACTGTGATGGTCCAAATACTGTTTTCCCAAATTCACAGCGGATCTGACACACCGGGCCACGGGTCGACGTTATGCTCAGTTTACGGGTTTGAGTGGTTAAGAAACCGATCATAACTACAGATTTGCTCATATCGTCAGTCGTTCGTTCAAATTTGAAAATACTTATCTACAGTTGGCAGTCCGGTTGTCTAAACCACAGTTCTCAGATGAATTGAGTGGGATGACGACGATCTGTTGTCCTTATCACCGCTACATTTACGACAAGCTGTGTGTAGTGATTGGATTTCTGGTATAATCTACAGAACTTTATGTGGTATCTGACTGCTAATGAAAAACAAAACAAAAGGTACTGTAGTTAGAGTGGAGAAACCAGTAGTTGTCAGGACTTATATTAATTGAATTATTAGTTTTGTGATTGATTTGGAGTTTGATTTCTAACCCATTAGCAATCAACCTATGCTTAGTACACTCGAAAAAATAGATATTTACTTCCGTTTGGAACAAAATTCATTTATAATTTTGCGCACTTCATACTCTTTAGGTGTCTGGAATTGTGAAGCTTGCATTTATTTAGTGATCATTTGACAAAGCCCGTACATTTTTCCCCTATCGGTTGATTACCTAAATGAACTGTTTTTCGGTCATCACAATGAGGGATAAATGTGCTCCACAAAAAATCAGATAAATGGAGCTGTAAAGATCTGAAGTCTGTTCTCTGGTAGATTGGCGCATGAAATAGCTGTTGATATGTTTTACCGACTTTGAACATACGGATATTGGCTCTTCGGTCGACGTCAGTGGTCTCTTGAGTTGTGCTGGCCTGGCGGAGTTCATGAGGTCGAAAAGCCACAGCAATCGTTCCATTTATGACTAATGCATGCTAGAACAGGATTTTACAGCAAAAACATGGACACTGACAATCCGGTCATCGCGTCAATTGGCATGGCACATGGCAGTGACGGGGGGCTAATCAGCTTGAGCACCCCATATACGGGAGTTGACAACCCGCAAAATTTAACCAGGTGGATACCGACATCGCTTACACGGCCAGCAACCACATTTTGGTCGGTCAGCAACAGCTTTGAAGTATGAGCCAAACGTTTAGTGCAAGTGCTCTGGTTCTGTATACACTCCAACAAGAGAAAGAAAATAACAATTTAGTACAATCAAGTCGTGGACACTATTGGCGTTCATTGACCCTCAAGTAAACAAACATGGCAATTTTGTGCATCAAGCAGATATCGTGTCTGTGCGACCAATCTAA